>JASEVX010000014.1:15556202-15602088 GCA_031761405.1 Serripes groenlandicus | reverse complement strand
CCATTAATACTTCTCTCGTTAACATACAAAACTAATTGGTAGACTAGTGAATCAGAGTTCAGTTTGTGTGCGATTATAAAATACGGCCCAATTATTACAGCCAAATTTCATATCACCCTAGGTCGAAACCGCGAAACAACCATGGCCCTAATGGAACACCGTAGTAATGTGGAAGTAGTTCATTACCGTTTTATTTCCAATGTCTTCTTTCGAATCTGTTCCAATTGCGGTTTATTTTTTGTAGTACGTTTTTGAACATTGAAATGTATTACTTGTCCGATATCTCTCTGGCTGTATGTGTTCTTTCAAATAAAACGGATACGGTGTGAATATATGTGAGCCATTACACGAGAAAATAAATATTATGGACTCTGCGTAATGTATCCAACGAGATCAGCCTGCTCAGTCCGTACAAGTTAATCCGGGCCGAAACATTCCGTTTCAGGGGAATATAGGTATAAAGTAATGACTCCTGAAACAGAAAATCCACAGGAGGCGAAAAGTGTATGTCCCGGTTAGCCTTGCGTGGCATGCTAAGGCTGATCCGGGTCGATACTTTACGCAGAGTCCACAATGTTGGTTTTCTCGCTGGACGGCTCAATGTCAATGTACATACCACAAATGTAAGCCCGGTTCCCGTCAATTTCATATATGTATGTATCAATGCTTAGTTTAATCAATTTATGTACTGCAGTAAATCGAATCGACCAAAGCGGGTTCCGAGAAGGGTGAAGTGAATGACAAAGTCTATCTGTGTGAAAAGGACATTTTTTAATAAATGTCGAGAACCACTATCGTAGGTCATAACTGAACTAGATAGTGGATAATAAAGAGAACATACACTTCCCATTCTGGGCGCAACCGATTGGCCCAAACAGGCCACGTGATTGCAGCTACTTTTTGATTGGCTGTGAAAGTACCCCAGACAGGTGCACCCGATTCTTGTGTCGGGGATAGAATTGTTCCACTAATTAATGGAACAAGGTTATTCATACAATCCAGTAATAGAACAGGTTATTCCTACAATACATAAAACCTTTTATGGTGGCATAAAATAACATAAATGCACTTCAGCTCAACCCCAAGCTCTGTCAACATTATTTTCGACGAATGACAAAATTCAATGCGATAAGTGATATTCGCCTTCCACTAATGGGTTATCATTTTATGCGGAAAAGTAGTCAGATGCTTAAATATAGTGTACTGTGGAGTACTGGTGTGAAAAAGCCAGGAATTACATGATCAGGTGAACTGACCGACGTGATGTTACTGACATATTGTTGTAAACAGCGTTAAACCCCGAACCAATCGATCAATCAATTAATCGATCAAACAATTAATCGATCAAACAATTAATCGATCAATCAATTAATCGATCAAACAATCAATCGATCAAACAATCATTCGATCAAATAATTTATCGATCAATCAATTAATCGATCAAAAAATCAATCGATCAATCAATCAATCGATCAAAACAATTAATCGATCAATCAATTAATCGATCAAACAATCAATCGATCAAACAATCAATCGATCAAACAATTAAGCGATCAATCAATTAATCGATCAAACAATTAATCGATAAAACATATACTTTTACTACATTGCAGCGATGTTATGTTGAGCAATTCGTTTCATCAGGCGGTCTTGTGCTGTACAACTCGGGCTGCAAAGCTATAACAGTAAGTATGGGAAGAAGATTATGAAATAGAAAGACAAAATATTGTAAGACTCCCAAGTATCGAGCACGAGTGTCTTAATTTTATATACCTGAGTAAACAAACTTAAACAAACGCCTCGGTGGGTGTTTAATGTAGAGCGCAGCCTCAGTGGGTGGTGTAATGGTAGAGCGTCGCCTCGGTGGCTGGTGTAATGGTAGAGCGTCGCCTCGGTGGCTGGTGTAATGGTAGAGCGTCCGTCTTGGTTGGTGGTGTAATGGTAGAGCGTCCGTCTTGGTTGGTGGTGTAATGGTAGAGCGTCGCCTCGGTGGGTAGTGTAATGGTAGGGCGTCACCTAGGTGGTGGTGAAATGGCAGAGCGTCCTCCTCGGCGGGTGGTGTAGTCATAGAGCGTCCGCCTCGGATGGTGGTGCAATGGTAGAGCGCCCGCCTCGGATGGTGGTGTCATGGTAGAGCGTCCACCTCGGTGGGTGGTGTAATGGAAGAGCGTCGCCTCGGTGTGTGGTGTAATGGTAGAGCGTCACCTCGGTGGGTGGTGTAATGGAAGAGCGTCGCCTCGGTGGGTGGTGTAATGGTAAAGCGTCCGCCTCAGTGGGTGGTGTTATGGTAGAGCGTCGCCTCGGTGGGTGGTGTAATGGTAAAGCGTCCGCCTCGGTGGGTGGTTTAATGGTAGAGCGTCGCCTCGGTGTGTGGTGTAATGGTAGAGCGTCGCCTCGGTGGGTGGTGTAATGGTAGAGCGTCACCTCGGTGGGTGGTGTAATGGAAGAGCGTTGCCCGGTGGGTGGTGTAATGGTTAAGCGTCCGCCTTAGTGGGTGGTGTAATGGTAGAGCATCGCCTCGGTGGGTGGTGTAATGGTAGAGCATCGCCTCGGTGGGTGGTGTAATGGTAGAGCATCGCCTCGGTGGGTGGTGTAATGGTAGAGCGTCGCCTCGGTGGGTGGTGTAATGGTAGAGCATCGTCTCGGTGGGTGGTGTAATGGAAGAGCGTCGCTTCGGTGGGTGGTGTAATGGTAGAGCGTCCGCCTCGGTGTGTGGTGTAATGGTAGAGCGTCACCTCGGTGGGTTGTGTAATGGTAGAGCGTCCGCCTCGGTGGGTGGTGAAATGGTAGAACGTCGACTCGGTGGGTGGTGTAATGGTAAAGCGTCCGCCTCAGTGGGTGGTGTAATGGAAGAGCGTCGCCTCGGTGGTTGGTGTAATGGTAGAGCGTCGCCTCGGTGGGTGGTGTAATGGTAGATCGTCGCCTCGATGGGTGGTTTAATGATAGAGCGTCCGATTCTGTGGGTGGTGTAATGGTAGAACCTCAGTGGGTGGTGTTATGGTAGAGCGTCCTCCTCGGTTGGTGGTGTAATGGTAGAGCGTCCGCCTCGGTGGGTGGTGTTATGGTAGAGTGTCCGCCTCGGTTGGTGGGGTAATGGTGGAGCGTCCGTCTCGGTGTGTGGTGTAATAGTAGAGCGTCAGCGTCGGTGGGTGGTGTAATGGTAGAGTGTCCTCCTCGATGGGTAGTTTAGTGGTAGAGCGTCCGCCTCGGTGGGTGGTGTAATAGTAGAGCGTCCACCTCGGTATGGGAGGGCGCGTGTTCGATTCCCGACCTGGTCATACCAAAGACTTTAATAGTGGTAGTGATATATGTCCTCCTTGGGCTCTCAGGGTTATGGGGTTAGACTTTCGACTGACCGGTTGGTCTCGGGATAAATGGACCCGTATTGCTGGTAAGCTACCAATGAATAACCCTACCAGAACTAAAAAATGTTGATGGCAGCGGTAAACAACAAAAACTCTATACTTCAATCAAGCAGAGCTTAAACAAAGTATGGAAGAAATGTGTGAGCAATTAGGAGAAGTTTTGTCTTGGACCATTCAACTCCACTTTTATTTCAAATTAATAGGGTAACATTATGTCTCTCATGTTGACAATATGAACTGTCACACCCGAAAGTCATGCCATATTTATACAATATGAACTGTCAAACCGGAAGTCATGCCATAGTTATACAATATGAACTGTCAAACCGGAAGTCATGCCATATTTATACAATATGAACTGTCAAACCGGAAGTCATGCCATATGTATACAATATGAACTGTCAAACCGGAAGTCATGCCGTATTTATACAATATGAACTGTCAAACCGGAAGTCATGCCATAGTTATACAATATGAACTGTCAAACCGGAAGTCATGCCATAGTTATACAATATGAACTGTCACACCGGAAGTCATGCCGTATTTATACAATATGAAGTGTCACACCGGAAGTCATGCCATAGTTATACGATATGAACTGTCACAGCGGAAGTCATGCCGTATTTATACAATATGAACTGTAACACCGGAAGTCATGCGCTAGTTATACAATATGAACTGTCACACCGGAAGTCATGTCATATGTATACAATATGAACTGTCACACCGGAAGTCATGCCATATTTATACAATATTATTTTTTTAGAGATGCGATATAGCCGGTAAACGTGACGTAATCACAACTTTACACCGACGGGATGACGTCACAGTGTGTCAGGAGTGCTGTGATGGTGAATTCTGTAATGACAATGGCTGCGGAATGTCAGGTATGTTGTTTTGGATTTATTTTTGTTTTTTTGTTCACGACCTTATTTGACGTCAGAAAATAGGGTTTAACGCCATTTTCAACAATTTCTCAGTTATATCACGTAGGCCAGTTCACATACTCATGCATTTCCTGGTTTTCTCACACCAGTACTCCACAAAACAATCTTCCAAAGCAACTGGCTGCTTTTCCACATAGACCTAGCCCATTGGTGGAAGACGAATGACGCATGTCGCATTGACTTTTGTCAATCGTCGGAAAGAAAGTTGGCCGAGCCTTGATTCGAACTCACAACCCCTAGATTGACAGCCCGCGTCGCTACCGACTGAGCTACCGGGGCTCGGCACATTTTCAACAAAAACACAACAAAATGTACATAATATATACAACAAGCAACTGCATTTATGTAATATAAAGACTCTGTCACTCGAATGGGATGGTATCTAATCATCAAAACCTGTTCCCCAAACTCGTTTTAAGACTTGGTAAGGTAACATTCTCGTGAAATTGATTATGGACTTGAGGAAAAGAGTAATCAATATTAAATTTAAACGATGATGTCTATCAACGAATATGAGCAATTTTGTAAACATTTGCATTGCATCTGTCCAGTTGCGTTACTAGGCGTTACTTTTGCAAGTTCTCAGTGTACATTTTCAACCAAAACACAACAAAATGTACATAATATATACAACAATCAACTGCATTTATGTAATATAAAGACTCTGTTACTCGAATGGGACGTATCGAATCATCACCTGTTCCCTAAACTTGTTTTTTAAAAGACGTGATAAGATACTATTCTCGTGAAATTGACTAAAGACTTCAGGAAACGAGTAAAACATATCCATCATCGAATAAGAGCGATGACGTCACATAGCACATAATAAGATATAGTTTGTTATCACATGACAAGGCTTGTATCCGATCTAATAGACCTATTACGTATTTCTTTATATGTCACACGTGTAATATAACATGACCGAATCACTATTTTTGTATTCATCCGCAAATGCTTACAAAATGGCTGAGAACGTGTATCCGGTAAACACAATAGATAGACGATGTAAAGGGACCATTATGGGTCATAAAAATTATCTTGTTTGTGTGATTAGTTACCAATGTATTAAGTATTACATGTTGGGACTATTTTCTGACAGTGAAAAAAAGATTTTCTTTTTGTGTTTCGTCATTTGATAAAAAGAATCTGACATTCGTTATCATTTCATAAAGTTTTATTAAACTAGTCCAAGAAACTTATTATTAAGCTCGACAGAGGCTCGCCTAATAACACATTTCTTGAACTCGTTTAATAAAACTTCTTATTAAATGACAACTCATGTCAGATACTATATATATAGTTTATATGTTCTGATTCATCAATGCTGATGCCTTGAACGCTTGACACAAAATAAAAAACAGTTTACTAAATATGTTTGTAAAAATGTCAATTGTAAATATGTCAATTGCAAATATGTCAATTGTAAATATGTCAATTGTAAATATGTCACTTGTAAATATGTCAATTGTAAATATGTCGATTGTAAATATGTCGATTGTAAATATGTCACTTGTAAATATGTCACTTGTAAATATGTCAATTGTAAATATGTCAATTGTAAATATGTCAATTGTAAATATGTCAATTGCAAATATCTCAATTGTAAATATGTCAATTGTAAATATGTCACTTGTAAATATGTCAATTGTAAATATGTCAATTGCAAATATCTCAATTGTAAATATGTCAATTGTAAATATGTCAATTGTAAATATGTCAATTGCAAATATCTCAATTGTAAATATGTCAATTGTAAATATGTCAATTGTAAATATGTCAATTGTAAATATGTCAATTGTAAATATGTCAATTGTAAATATGTCACTTGTAAATATGTCAATTGTAAATATGTCAATTGTAAATATGTCAATTGTAAATATGTCGCTTGTAAATATGTCAATTGTAAATATGTCAATTGTAAATATGTCAATTGTAAATATGTCAATTGTAAATATGTCAATTGTAAATATGTATGTCAATTGTAAATATGTCAATTGTAAATATGTCAATTGTAAATATGTATGTCAATTGTAAATATGTCACTTGTAAATATGTCAATTGTAAATATGTCAATTGTAAATATGTCAATTGTAAATATGTCAATTGTAAATATGAATATAAAGTAGGTGTTGTTTTACAGCGGTACGGTTCCCACAGCGTGGACTGAAGTGTTACAACTGTAAAGATTTAATAGATCTTTCTGAATGTAGAGATCTAACGATCTGTCAGGACCCCAGTGAGGTAAGGCTATTACGGGCATCTACAGTTATAATTAAAATGTATCACTACTCTTTTTAGCCAACCTGTCTGAATATATAGAGATGAAATCGAGGGCTTGGTGTAAATGGTTGTAACTAAAAACCTATTTTAAAAACCCTGGTTTAGGGGCAATTTTGACCCCTTTGTAAACAATGCAAATTTAGAACAAGCAATGGCACCTAAATTTTCATTGTTTACCAAGACAAAATGATTTAACGCTTATAAAGACTTTATGGCAAGGTGATTAACCTTGGTAAAAGAAATACGTAATTAGTTACAACCGTTTCACGCCAAGCCCTCGAAATAGAAGACGGTTATGCAGTGGTAGACCATCGGTCTCTCGTATCAATTGACCCGGGTTCGAACCCCGTCATCAGCGGGTTCCGCCTTTAGGATTTGTCCATGCAAATAGCACGAGCACTAGTTAAATAGTATTTAGTATGCAGACATCAAGCGTGGTTATTATAATCAGAAACCTGTTACGCAACCGATGTAAAACAAGTAACGTTTAACTAATTTAATTACGGAATCCGCCTTTGCCGAGTGGTTATCGTCGGGGTTCATTAAACCGGGCGTTCCGGGTTCGCACCCCAGTCGCGGCGGTCATTGTGGGGTGCCCCTTGGGCAAGGCACATTTCCTAGCCTAGTACGGGATCATGAATATGTGAACTGTAGAAGTGAAAGAACTAAAATAATGTTGATCACGGCGTAATACCCCAATAAAACTAACGTAATGATATAACCAGCTGTAAGGATCAAAGTGTGTGAGGTGTCACCGCCCTATTGTTGATATGATGGTTCCTGCCTTTTACGTTACCGTGAGCATTGTATTACTCGACAGTAATGAGGCTTTAGTTTTACTCGACAACTTGTGTTTATATAGATATATAAAATAAAAGTTGTTATGCGAGCCATACTTTTAGTACTTAGCGTACATATCCAAGTTTATCACATAACTTGCACTCCAGGAGTGACATAAAGCAGTGTGACGTCACTTTAAATGGCAGCATATTGTTTACAATTGTTCTGAATTTCGGCATTTATTAAACATATTGTATAAAGATAATAAATCTCGATAAATGAAAAGTTATAAGTGCCTTGTTGCTAATTTTGTATAAAATCCAAAGGTTATTGATAGGGACTACTTTTTACAGTGGAAGTATGCATTAGAACTTCGGGGTGAACTTCGGACACTGTTTTATATGAGGACGAAGAAAGATCGATTTAAAGATTGAAAACAATCTTTTTATGGTGTTATGCGATATATAAAATCTTACATTCGTGCTTATTTGATATTGTTTTTATGAAATTCGTCGACTGAAACGAATATGACGCTCGGCAAGCCTCGCGTCATATTATTTCAGTCGACTCGTTTCATAAAAACAATAACAAATAAGCACGAATGTAAGATCCTCTATTTAACTCTCAGTCTGCAACGTTACGTTCATGATCCGATGCTAATCTAGCTATAATATACAGCTGCTTGAAGGACAGATACAAATACAAATGAAAATACATGATATCCAATTGTAAAATGTATTAAACAAATATGTTTGCAGTTCCTTTCTGAAAGGAATTTCACTTTTAATACATTGTATGTCTCTAGAAAGAGCATTCCACAATTTTCGCCAAACCACAGCTTATGATCTGTCAGCGATTCTAGTTCTTGTTCTTGGAACAATAATTTGAACATTGTCAGAAGATCTTAGTCTGTATGTTGCCCTGAACAGTACGTACATGTATTGTATCTATTAGATGAAATATCTTAAATATGTTTCTATTCAATGCAATTATCTAACTTCCAATCAGGTATGCATGGTGCACGACTTCGTGGGACCAGATAATGGACCAAGATACGAAACGAAGTGTGAACGAAGTTTGGTATTTACTTTTATATTCATTATTATCAGAATAATATTACAACGCTTATTCCCCTACTTGCATCCGTATTTATTTAGTTTTTCCTTGTTAAATTCCGAATCCCGGCTCGGCCAACTTTCTTTCCGACGATTGACAAAAGTCAATGCGACATGCGTCAATCGTCTTCGACCAATGGGCTAAGTCTTTGTGGAAAAGCAGCCAAATGATTTGGAAGATTGTTGTGTGGAGTACTGGTGTGAGAAAACCAAGAAATGCATAAGTAGGTGAACTGGCCGCCGTGATATAACTGAGAAATTGTTGAAAACGGCCTTAAACCCCAATCAATCAATCAATGGAATCCGCTGTGGTCGAGTGGTTAGCGTCGGGGATTTCGAAACCGAGTGTCCCGGGTTCGATCCCCAGACGCGGCAATTCGGTCATGGTGGAGTGCCCTTGGGCAAGGCACATTTTCTAGCCTAGTACTGGTTTGTTCACCCAGGGAACATGAATAATAAAATTTAAATGCGCGCTAAATGACCTTAGCTGTCGATGCGCCATAAAACAATATACATTCATTCATTCCAATCAATCAATCAATTGTTAAATTCCATTTGTCGCCTCTGTGATGTAGAGCGTCGGTAGAGCGTCCACCCTGGGTGCGGGAGGTCGAGAGTTCGATACCCAGCCGGGTCTTACCAAACAGTTTAATAATGTCCTCCTTGGCGCTCAGGATAGATAGAGTGTTTTTTAAGCGTTGTAAAACAATCAATTTCAATTAAGTGTTTTCTTTCATTTATTGGACACTATATATGTCCTTCACACTGAAATATCGATTTTTCAAGTCCCGGACTCAGTCATGGAACACACTATATATGTCCTTCACAATGAAATATCGATTTTTCAAGTCACGGTCATATAATTAAGCATATTATCCTTATCATTTTCAACCTTATTCAATAACTGGTTTTTTTTTTTTTTCATTTATAGACAGCGTCCGTATGTTTTATTTTACTAAATATTTTCTAAGTCGTCTGCTGCAGGTTTGTTACATATGTGTGAAAAGGTCGTATATGAAATTGACATATTAGCTTCAAACATGCCATGATAACAGATGCTAATATATAAGCTTTAAACATGCCATGATAACCGATGCTAATATATAAGCTTTAAACATGCCATGTAAAAGATGCTAATATATAAGCTTTAAACATGCCATGATACAAGATGCTAATATATAAGCTTTAAACATGCCATGTAAAATATGCTAATATATAAGCTTTAAACATGCCATGTAAAAGATGCTAATATATAAGCTTTAAACATGCCATGTAAAAGAATTCTTGCTTATCAAACATGCGGATTTTGTTATTACTTAATAATTATTAATCACTGCCGAATTTCACAAGGTCGACACTTCAATTTTGATATTGTGGAAAAGCAGCCAGTTGCTTGGGAAGATTGTTGTGTGGAGTACTGGTGTGAGAAAACCAGGAAATGCATGAGTAGGTGAGCTGGCCGCCGTGATATAACTGAGAAATTGTTAACAACGGCGTTAAACCCCAATCAATCAATCAATTTGGATAAATGGATTACTACATTTTTCGTCCAACATAAAATTTGGTACAATTTATATGTCTAAGTGGCAAGCAATGCAGCTTTCAGGTGAGATAGCTCGTTACGAGCTGTCTCACCTGAATCAGCATTGTTTGCAAAAGCCTGTAATTGCCTTTAGCAAACGAAAGGGTTTGAAATTACTGACTTATGTGGAATTTACGATTTGTGTTTGCAATGGTTTCAGGTCTGTAAGGCTTACTCCACAATTCATCACGGCAAACGTTCCGGTCCAAATTACAACTGCGTCCGGTGCTGTAACTCGGACTTCTGTAACATCGCGTGTAATGATTCGTCAACCGGAAGTACAGGTGGCGCTGCTACCGGAAGTAATGTTGTAACCGCGCGCATGACTGTAAACCCCACAACAATACCACCGACCACTCAACCGCCTACCACAACTCAGCCAACACGACCGACAACTCAAATCACCACGCTGATCCCTCAAGGTAATCAAAGTACTCAGAAGTACTCAGAAGTACTCAGGAGTACTGAAAGTCGGCTTCACATGAAAAAACACCAAAGATTAAATCAATTCAAAGATGAAGAAAGTACAAAGAAAACATGGATAAGAGTGTGTAAAGGATTACAAAAAAAATGATAAGGGTCAATATTCTGTTAATTTTGTTTCGTTTACACACTTTCTAGATACAAAATAAAAAAAGAAAATGTTTTTTAATGATATAAATAAATGTATATTGAATTTGCTTTGGGTTAAAAACGTAAATTCCTTTGTGTTTTAGTGACTGTATAAATGTAACAGTACATGGAAACTATCCTTCAACAGTAGATCAACTGTTTATGTTAACTATCACTTGTGTACTGTAATGCACAATAAAAAACCAAGCCTGGAATCTCCACAATTAAAAGTTATGTTGATGAGTTAAATACGTATATTCCTTGTTGAACGATTAAAGATATATAACATTATTCTTATAAAAGGGTGTGATTGAATGATGCTTTTAAAGGTACATACTTTTACTTAACTCTTTCCCACATACAAAACACCCTTTTATAAGATTAATGTTATATAGTATATATATATACACTTTAATCGTTCAACTTAGAACATGTTTGTAACATGGAAAGACTGTTGTGTGGAGTACTGGTGTGATTAAGCCAAGACATACATAGATTGGTGAGCCGTGATATGACTGTAGTATTGTGGAAAACGGTATTAAACCGACATCATGTTTTAAATTAATCACATCGGTTTTTTCGGCGATAGCTGTTTAACCTCAGTTTTGACTTAGATGTTAAACAAATGATATAGATTGTTGACCAATCAAATGTTGTATTTAATGAATAATGTCGAAGAAATAAAGGAAATGAAATGTTTTGATTGGTTCATAGTTAAGTTGGCTATCCTACGAGAGGCACTAATAATGTGAAGTTTTAAAATAAAATGTTCTGCATAATAACCTTTAATTGTTTTCCTTAAGAAATACATTTCAATGGAAATAAATCAGTAAAAACGCATGAAATATAATAGATAAGAGCAAAACATTAATTGTTTTTGAAAAATGATAAGTTTTAAAATGAAATGTTCTGCGTACTAACCTTTAATTGTTTTCCTTAAGAAATAAATTTCAATGAAAAAAGAATCAGTGAAAACGTATGAAATATAATAGCAAATAATAGTTGTTTTTGAAACATGATAAGTTTATTTATCGTCAATTGAAACGTATACACCTCTTGGGAGCCTCGCGTAATCTCCAGTCATGTGGCCTACTCTCGGCCTTGATAATCTATTTATAGAAACTGAAGCTGGATGGAGATGGCCGTTAAGGCTTTGGCAATTACATAGAACAGTTCTGATATTCAAGTCAAATAATATGTGCATGTTCCATTTCTAAGTGTTTTCTCATATTGATCGCTGTTTATTTTTTTTAAGATAGTTCTTGTTATCTGGTAATTTCAGAGTTCTGTCAACGAGACAGCTACCTGTATATCGGATTCATACCCTTCTGCTTCAAGTTCCACAAGGAGTTGAAAACCCGAGACGAAGCGCAAAAAGTATGCCAGAGCGAACAGGGTCAGCTGGCTGTTATTGACACGGAGAGGAAGTGGGACTTTGCTGGAAAGGTTTACTCTCAACAAATGTTTAGTAAGAAGACGTCGTTGCTGTCGGTCATTTACACTATTTGCTTTGAATTACCTCCCTTTAATACTTTAAGAACTATTATGCTTTATATCATCTCGTTCATAGTTCTGTCCTTGATTCAAAAATGAAGGAGATTATGCAAGAAGTATTTGCTCGCTTAAGATACATGTATTTAGCAAGACTATGTTGACCCTTTCCCTCAAACAGACGCTTTCTGACTCCTCTACTTACAGAAGACGACCTTTGAAAACATTGTAAATAAAGACACGAATTGATCAAAACGAGCAGTGGCTCCTTGTTCCACAAAGTTTTTAAAAAAAAATCAGTTATTATTTATTCATTTATACAGATTTTCCATGGTTTCAAAGTCGAGCTACAGATTTGTTGTTTGTGGATAATTAATAACGTTAATAATGAAGGAAATATCTGTTTATCCACATGTTTGCCGAGCCGCGGTATGCTCAGTCGGTAGCGGCGCTGGCTGTCAATTCAGGGGTTGTGTGTTCGAACCCCAGCTCGGCCAGCATTCTTTCCGACGTTTGACACAAGTCACACTGACACAAGTCATTCGTCTATGTGGAAAAGCATCCCGTTGCTTGGAAAGTTTGTTGTATGGAGTACTGGTGTGAGAAAACCAGGAAACATATGAGTAGGTGAACTGGCCGTCGTGATATGACTGCAACATTGTTGAAAACGGCGTTAAACCCGAATCAATCAACCAATCAATTATCCACATGTTTAGTTATATTTCTTTCATTGACGCTATTTGCGTTAATTTATAACCCTTTAAAGTTTTCATTATCTCGATGTCAATCCTAATTTAGTATTGCAACGGAAATTAGGCTTTGTCTAGACGACTTTCTCTTAGCAGATGGTAATTAAGTTAAAGTCACAATCTGTACTGTATATACATTACACTCCAACTTTCGTTTAAAGACCACCTGTGGGAAGTGAACATCTGGTCTCTGTTCGCAGGTGGTCTTTAATCGCAGGGATATTAATGCAGAAAGTAATTAATTGGAAAAATGAAAACTGGAACGCCTGCACATTCATTCCGCAGAACAAACTGTACAATATTCGTCATTCATTGCTTGTAGGCGGTGCACGTGAATTCTACATCGACGGGAAGTACGACACCGGACAGAACGAATTTGTTTGCCATGGTAACCAAGTATGTACGTTTGGACACTGGGCGACTAACATGCCAGCAAGCGCTGCCACCAAGCAATGTGTGTTTTTGAACGGCTCTGATGCCATCAAATGGTATAATGGCGACTGCTCAGTTCGAAAAATGTTCATTTGTACGAAAACAATCTAAAGTATTCAATAAACCGAAGAAGATAGTCATTGTTTATCTTTATATTTGTGTTATTTTTTCATATTAACCCTTTCCCACATACAAAAAATCTGCAGCGGACGACTTTGATAACATAGCGACAAAAACCTGAAAAATCTCCATAAAAAATAGCTTAATTGTTAACTAAAGTTGAAAACATTATAGCCAAGGGTCAAATTGTTCAACAAATCTGAAGTATTCAATAAACCGAAGAAGATAGTCATTGTTTATCTTTATATATGTGTTCTTTTGTTCAGTTGACTTACGGTGGTGTAATGGTATAGCGTGCGGGAGGTCGTGGGTTAGATACCGTTTTGCGCTTTTGGGGGACTTCTTGCCTATGTGTGGTAATGTAAAAGCATTCGACTTGGGTGCGGGGAGGTCGCGGATTCGATCCTCGGCCGGGTTAGACCACATACTTTGAAAACGGTAGTAATAGCTTGCACCCTTCGCGTTCAGGGTTGTGGGGCTAGCATTATAACTAACAGGATAATTGGATCAAATGTACTGGTAACTGTAAAGTGTTGAAAAGAGCATTAACACTTTCAGCGCCACAGGCAATATTGAGGCTTTTGCAAACAATACAGATTCAGGTGAGTCAGCTCGTAACGAGCTCCCTGAAATCAGCATTGTTTGCCTTTTAGTTAACAAATTGGTTCAAAACTTTCATAAATTGAGAAATGGACACACCCGATTTTAAACAGAGTTAAACAACACCCAACCCAAAAAAGGCATTCGGTGTACGTGTTACATAGCATATTATATATTTTGACATAAAACTAGAAGAATATCCCTCACCAGTTGAACGCTGATACCGAACCGGGTAATACATCAGGGTCCAATTCCACCAACATTACTTAGCGCTAAGTAGTATACTTAAATAGTTAAAAGCATTTGTCATCGGTTTTGCTTTAAAACATGAATGGTTGAGGAATTAAGTTGACATAAATAGTTACCTTTCTGACTAACAATACTTGTTAACCCTTTCCCTCATACGACAACTATGCAGCAGACGACTTTGAACATATTTTGTCAAAACATAGAAAATCTCCATAATTGAATGGATAACCTATGACAAAAAATGGAAAACATTGTGGCAAAAGGAGAAATTGCACGTTTTGTGCAATTTCTTCTTTTGTCATTTCGTTTTCAAAAAGCTGTCTGCTGCAGAGGCGTCAGAAAGCGTCTATATGAGGGAAAGGGTTAAGAAATGAACTGTTTTGGTATTTCATTAGGAATTGTGGCAAATTGAAAAAATGCCCATGATGAACAATTTCTTCTTCTTCCACGCTAGTTTCAGAAGGCATCGAACTGCGGATGCATCAGAAGGCGTCTTCGTGTGGGAATTGGGGTTAGTTGAAAGAATTCGTGAAGAAGTCTTAGAACAGACAATTCGACACACAGTGGTGTAGTGGTAGAGTGTCCGCCTCAGTTTCGGGAGGTCGCGGGTTCGATCCCCGGCCGGGACATACCAACGATTCTACAATGGTAGTAATGGCGGCCCTCCTTCGCGATCAGGGTTGCGGGGTTAGCATTACGACTGACTGACTGACTGGTGTCAGGATAAATGGACCAGCAGTATTAGAAACTCATCCAGGAAACGCCGTGATATAACTAAACAATTGTTGAAAGCGGCGTAAAACACCAAACAGTCAATCGATCAATCCAACCAATTTTTTGATTTAGAACAGTTTTTCTTTGGTTATCAGACTGAAAATCGTTTAAAGATTAATTTCGTTGTTTTTTAATCACAGTTATTGTTACAAAGCGACGTGTTACAGCATTGGTGACAAAGTGTATTCCGTTTTCCTGGCAACGAGTTAAGAACGTCACACACCTGAATATAGAAAGAAATCGTCTAAACACATAATTAACCAGATTGGCCTCTGTCAAATACAGTCAGACCTGGGCTTAATACTACCTTGGACTGGCGATTCCCTGTATATAGCGACCACACGTTTAGTTTCCCCATTATTTATTAATGCACAAATGACCCTGACATAAAGGACCACCTGTGAACAAAGACCGTATTGTTATATTCTCAGGGATGGTCTTTATACCCAGGTTTCACTCTACATGAAATGATGATCTCATTCTTCACACTTCGCAAATCGTTACACCCGTTTCAACTCAATTACAGATGTTTATTGTTTTATGCCTTTTTTTACACGTTTTCATTAACACCCATTGCCAACTTTGGGGGAAATCCGAGGTCTCGAAAGCTCCAATGGAGTTATAGAGGGGAAAAAAGGTTAAATAGCTCCCACTAATTAGTTTATCAATGGATCTTTCCATTTTAAACGATTATGTTAGGAAAACCTTTTTATTTTTATTTTAATCTGTTTTGCTGCTTTTAAAAATGAAACACATAATTGTTTAAATTACTATACTGCAAATTTGTCGAAAAGTAAAGACAATATATTGTATTATATATTGCATTGTATTGTATTGTATTGTATAACAAATGTAAGACATCTTACTTGCTTCCGTTCACATGATGCAGCATATTCCCGTAGTCCCGATGATGGAAATGGAATGTCCCGAATCATACAGACCTGAATAAAATAAAATGCTTTATCATATACAGGCCGAGCCCCGGTAGCTCAGTCGGTTCAGACGCGGGTTTTCAGTCATATCACGGCGGCCAGTTCACCTACTCATATATTTCCTGGTTTTCTCACACCAGTACTCCACACAACATACTTTCCAAGCAACTGTCTGCTTTTCCACATAGACTGTTAGGCCATTGGTGAAAGACGAATGACGCTTGTCACGGTGACTTTTGTCAATCGTCGGAAAGAATGTTGGCCGAGCTAGGGTTCGAACTCACAACCCCTGGATTGTGTATGTTGATAAAGGGCAAACAATAATACCATAGACGGGAAAACTATTCTTACTCAATATGATCGTTGTGTGCTTATCACCATGCAGAGGTTCAGATAAGGAAGGGTATTCTTCTCTTTTCCCCACAATATCTGTCTTATTATTAAAGCAAACCCTATGTTATGGGTACTCAAAAGAATCGTCTCATTGAGACGATTCTTTTAAGTACCCACAACGTAGGGTTAGAGGATCAGAAAAGGATTTTAGAACATGCAAAACGCCCCTTATCTTGAGCTCTGACGTATGCATATGTGTGTTTTAACGGTATGTGTTCACACTTCATACTTTCATTTCCCGCGTCTCTTCATTAAGTTGGCAAGATGGATTCAAAGTCGTCTGTATGTTGGAAAGGGTTAACAAAATAAAAACCAAAGAGGGGTAACTCTTATATCACAATAGTTTCGTTGTGTGCTTATGCATATAAGTGTGTTTTAACGGTATGTGTTCACACTTCATACTTTCATTCCCCGCGTCTTTCCACTAAGTTGTCAAGATGGTTTCAAAGTCGTTTGCTGCAGATGCAGAATAATACCATAGTGGTGTAACTCTTATATCACAATAATTCCGTTGTGTGCTTATACGTTTGTGCTAACGGTATGTGTTAAATCGTTATACTTTCATTTCCCGAGTCTTTCCACGTATGTGTCAATAAGGTTTCAAAGTCGTCTCCTGTAGATTACTATATACTTATTTATTTTACATCGATTGTTTAATTAAGCTTTAACTAAGCTTATATTAATCACGCTCGATGTCTGCTTCCTGGAGACATAACCAATACTCGCGCCGTTTGCGTGGTAAAAATCCCAAATGCAGAGCCGGGATTCGAGCCCGGGTACTCCTGTAGATTTGCTGTATGTGGGAAAGGATTAACCCGCCAAATACTGCCGAACCCCTGTAATGGGTACTATCTCTCACAAGGATTTACAAGTTCTTTCATATTGACGTAGATCAATAATTGAGTAGTTATAATGTTTCACAATCCATGTAAACTATAAACATTTCATAATATTAAATGATTGATTGATTGGGGTTTAACGCCGTTTTTAACAATTTCTCAGTCATATCACGGCGGCCAGTTCACCTACTCATGTGTTTCCTGGTTTTCTCACACCAGTACTCCACACAACAATCTTCCCAAGCAACTGGCTGCTTTTCCGCATAGACTTAGCCCATTGGTGGAAGACGAATGAAACATGTCGCAATGACTTTTGTCAAACGTCGGAAAGAAAGTTGGCCGAGCCGGGATTCGAACTCACAACCCCTGGATTGACAGCCCGCGTCGTTACAGACTGAGCTACCGGGACTCGACCATTTAATAATAAAAGATTACCGTGTATTGCCTTGGTCAAAATATGCTAAATATATAAATGTAAGAAATATATACATTTTTCTTTTTCCATTGTAATAGAAAGTAGGAGCCTGTTTTACAATCGATAACAAATATACATTTAAATAAATATACGTTTATCTTGTTTTGATCTCATGAAGTTAGAAATTGCTTCGCAATTGATGGGGGAAAATAAACACAGTAAGTGAGACCACGTTACACAATAGATGACAATTAATTAACCAAGTTTACTCAATTGTTGACACCTTGTGCTGTGCACTACTCGGTGGATATGGTAGACCGTCCGCCTCGGGTGCAGGAGGTCGCAAGTTCGATCCACAGCCGGGTTAGGACAGACTAAATGGTGTAATGGCTTTCCCTCCTTACCTCCACCGCGCTCGGGTTTCCGAGATAAACATTACGACTTACTTGCTGGTGTCAGGAATGAATGTATATTGTTTTATGGCGCATCAACAGCTAAGGTCATTTAGCGCGCAATTAAATTTAATTATTCATGATCCCTGGGTAAACAAACCAGTACTAGGCTAGAAAATGTGCCTTGCCAAAGGGCACTCCACCATGACCGTAGTGCCGCGACTGGGGATGGAACCCGGGACACCCGGTTTCGAAATCCCCGACGCTAACCACTCGACCACAGCGGATTCAGGAAAGTACGGACAAGTATTATTATTTTTGTGGCGATTGGTTTGAAAATCGGCACAATGCTAACAGAAACAACAACAACGAAAACATTTACATAGTCTGTATTGTACAGCCCGTTGACTTTTTATTCCTTACTGCAAACCAATTAACCTACATCCGTTAATCCGCCAAATATATAGTTCCATCAGTGATGCAGAGACACGATAAATAATAATCATGTCAGTGTTACTTTTTTTCCCAAGGGATTGATTGTTTTATGTTTTACGCCGCTTTCAACAATTGTTCAGTTATAACACGACGATTCCTGGGTAAGTTACCAGTACTACTGGTCGATTTATCCTAACACCAGTCGTAAAAGCTAACCCAGCAACCCTGGGCGCCATTTTGGTCTGACCCGGCGTGGATCGGACTCCCGACCTCCTGCACCCGAGACGGACGCTCTTCCACTACACCACCGATGCGGTCTACTAACCACGGAAACGTCGTGATATAACTGGAACATTGTAAGAGATAGGCTTAAATAGAGAATAATAGGTTGGTGCCGTGGATTTAGAAAGTTTATTTGGCAAGGCGGAGTGATTTATAGAGTGAGCCGAAGGCGAATCCGATAAATTACGGTGCCGAGCCAGATAAACTTTCTCAATCCACGGCACCAACCTATTATTCTATTTATCCTGTCGCATTTATTTTTTATTTTTATGGCAGCTTTAAAAATATGTAACTTACTATTTTTATCGATTGAAGTTGGAATTAACAGCGACGCTTGCTAAAGAAAGTAGTCCCAGCTAGCAGGTGCCCGCCAGCTTATCACGTGACCAACTGACGTAGATCAGAAGAAATATACGGCACCCTGTTATCGGGTCGAAATTGCTAGACGTGACAGGATAATGTAATATATTGTTGTTGTCACTGTTTTCAACATTGTGTTAGTTTTATAATGGCGATAGTTCATTGTATTCACGATCCCTAGCTACGGCACCCTGTTATCGGGTCGAAATTGCTAGACGTGACAGGATAAATCATAATACAAACAAAGCAATATTACCTGGCCGTGATCACACGTGACGACGACGCTGCAGTCATCCGGACTCATCATTTTATTACACTCGTAACACTCGACTTGGTTGTCTGGAAGATAGTGTAAAGGAACCATTAACCCTTTTTCCCCTCATAGGGCAATTCTGCCGCAGACGACTTTGAACATACTTTGTTACAAAATAGAAAATCTCTATGATTGAATGGATAACCTATGTCTTAAAGTGGAAAACATTGTTGCAAAATTCGTAACACTCGACTTGGTTGTCTGGAAGATAGTGTAAAGAACCATTAACCATTTCCCTCATTGGACAGTTCTGCCGCAGACGACTTTGAAAAGACTTGTTAAAAAATAGAAAATCTCTATAATTTAATGGATAATTATGACCTATGACTAAAAGTGGAAAACATTGTGGCAAAAGGAGAAATTGCTCATTTTGAGCAATTTCTTCTTTTGTCACTATGTTTTCATAAAGCCGTCTGCTGCAGAGGCGTCAGAAAACGCCTGTATGTTGGAAAAGGCGAATGAGGTATATATCTATTTGCAGCAACATTTCAGTTCCAACATTTAGACAGTTCTTTTATCAATACTAACGTTGCTCGGGAACCAAGTATATACGCGTAAACTGATCGCCTCGGGATATCAGAATGCCTGGACGACTATCAAGACGACGATCCGAATCATATTGGTTAAAGGTACAGACTGATCTAAATCTACGTTCGTCGCTCAACTCTTTCAGCGCCGAGTTGTTTAAAGTAGAATCTTCCATATTCAAGATCGGGCGTCTCCATTTCTCATGTAATAAATGTGTTGGGGAATAAATATTTTGATAACTTAAATACAAAAGAATGCTGGTTTCAGATAACGAGCTGTCTCACCTGAATCTGCATTGTTTGCCAATACAACTCAATATTGCCATTGGCGCTGAACGAATTAATTTCAAATATTGCCTGTTTTTTTCTGTGACTCAAATGAGATTTCGATTATTGACTTCACAAATCGCAATTTTGTAAAAAAAACTGAGAGTGATCTCCCTTTTCAATAAATAGTACAAATCAATCCGTTAACCTGCTGTTGTGGACTCGCTCATCGTTTGGGTGCTTGTCTGCATGGTCGATGTTACCGAGGTTGCTGTGGACAGTTGTGTCGTTGTTGTAAGGGTGGGTGTTGTTCGTTCGTTACCACAGTTCCCGTTACAAAGGTCTTGGACACAACACACGTGACATACATTGCTTGATGTGCTGATATGTAGACTGGACAATGCTTCACATACCTTGTAATATATAGAGGATTTACATGAGTGGTCATTCAATACAAAATTTTAGAAAATGAGTTTAATAACATTTTGTATTGAATGACCACGAATGTTATATTCTATTTATATCATAAATTCCAATTCGACGATTATTAGCGCAAAATATATATAACGTCGCTATATAGTGCGGTCATTTTCATTGCCTTTCATTATGACGTTACGTAGCATTGTTATTACACTAGTTATATACCGAAAAATATAGAATGACGTTTTTTCACGCTGCCGACGTCATTTATGATATTAATGGTATTTAGCATCGTTACACTTTGATATCGTTTATCCGTCAAATACTATTATAATAGTTGTAAACCTAAGGGAAAAAAAATAAGAAGTCAGTGACGTTATTGGCTATTAACGAGAAGTTATACTTAAAGCGACTGAAATCCAGATAACACATAAAAATAAAAAATAAATAAAAAATTATTCGCTTTAAATGTTATTCTTTATGTTATCCAAGTAAAACCAGGATAGAAAATGTATCGCTTTTTATCAATAAAGTGAACTTGAGTCATTTTCAATTGTCCCGATGAAGGGGTTTCCTATTTAAAAATACTTACCCCGTTACTGACAGGGTAGAATTTGCGATGGAAAAAGTATCGAAAACAAGAAAATCTCACCGATTATAGGGGTATGTAATATGTCAGTTATCATATTTTAATGCTCCAAATACAAAAATAACACTTATTTTCTTAAAATTGGATTTTTTTTTCGACAGTTGGGTATCTGGAGTTCAGTCGCTTTAATGTCCAATTTCTTTAGATTGTATGGTGTGTAGGAGCAGATACGAGCCGTCCACGAGAAAACCAACATTAGAGACTCTGCGTTAAGTATCGACCCGGATCAGCCTAAGCATGCCGCGCAGCCTAACCCGGACAGACATTTTTTCGCTTCCTATGGATTTTCTGTTTCAGGAAGCTTTACTCTATACCTCTATCCCCTTGAGATGGAATGTGTCGGCCCCGATTAGCCTGCGCAGACTGCGCGGGCTGATCTAGGCCGATACATTACGCAGAGGCCATAATGTTGGTTTTCACGTGGAACGGCTCATATGTTCTAATGTGTATGTATTCGTGGTGAATTTGATTTCGAAACCGGGTGTCCCGGGTTCGATCCCCAGTCGCGGCAATTCGGTCATGGTGGAGTGCCCTTGGGCAAGGCACATTTTCTAGCCTAGTACTGGTTTGTTCACCCAGGGAACATTCATTCGTGGTGAATTTACAATAATTTGAACAGTATAATAATGACATTGTTGGCTAGCAATCATGTTATTAACCTTTATCTACGGAATACCGTTAGGGCCATCGCCTATGAATGTATTGATCTGAAACGCGATACTCGACAGTACGATGATGATAACACGACAACGCGACGGTACGATGACACGACGGTACGATGGTGAAAACACGATAATACGACAGTACGATGATGATAATGCGATATACTATCGTGTCTTCACCATCGTACTGTCGCGTTTTCACCATCGTACTGTCGCGTTTTCACCATCGTACCGTCGTAGTATCGTACTGTCGCGTCTTCACCATCGTACCGTCGTGTTATCACCATCGTACCGTCGTGTCTTCACCATCGTACCGTCGTGTCTTCACCATCGTACCGTCGTGTTATCACCATCGTACCGTCGTGTCTTCACCATCGTACCGTCGTGTCTTCACCATCGTACCGTCGTGTTATCACCATCGTACCGTCGTGTCTTCACCGTCGTACCGTCGCGTTATCACCATCGTACCGTCGTGTCTTCACCATCGTACCGTCGTGTCTTCACCATCGTACCGTCGTGTCTTCACCATCGTACCGTCGCGTTATCACCATCGTACCGTCGTGTCTTCACCATCGTACCGTCGCGATATCATCATCGTACCGTCGTGTCTTCACCATCGTACCGTCGTGTCTTCACCATCGTACCGTCGCGTTATCACCATCGTACCGTCGTGTCTTCACCATCGTACCGTCGTGTCTTCACCATCGTACCGTCGTGTCTTCACCATCGTACCGTTGCGTTATCACCATCGTACCGTCGTGTCTTCACCATCGTACCGTCGCGTTATCACCATCGTACCGTCGTGTCTTCACCATCGTACCGTCGTATCTTCACCATCGTACCGTCGCGTTATCACCATCGTACCGTCGTGTCTTCACCATCGTACCGTCGTGTCTTCACCATCGTACCGTCGTGTCTTCACCATCGTACCGTCGCGTTATCACCATCGTACTGTCGTACTATCGCCTTCCGGTGCGCATGTGCATAGAAGAATTTCCCTCCATGTGACAACATGTCGGATTCAGAAGCAGAAGGTAAACATTAATTCTGGTTCATAAATCCGTATAAATGTGTATTAGATCTATGTTATTAATGGAATTAACCCTGCCTTCTTTCATATTTGCTGTATGATTCATGAATCCGTTTGATAACCCGACGGTACGATGGTGAAGATACGACGGTACGATGGTGAAGACACGACGGTACGATGGTGATAACGCGACGGTACGATGGTGAAGACACGACGGTACGATGGTGATAACGCGACGGTACGATGGTGAAGACACGTCGGTACGATGGTGAAGACACGACGGTACGATGGTGAAGACACGACGGTACGATGATGATAACGCGACGGTACGATGGTGAAGACACGACGGTACGATGGTGAAGACACGACGGTACGATGGTGAAGATACGACGGTACGATGGTGAAGACACGACGGTACGATGGTGAAGACACGACGGTACGATGGTGATAACGCGACGGTACGATGGTGAAGACACGACGGTACGATGGTGATAACACGACGGTACGATGGTGAAGACACGACGGTACGATGGTGATAACACGACGGTACGATGGTGAAGACACGACGGTACGATGGTGAAGACACGACGGTACGATGATGATAACACGACGGTACGATGGTGAAGACGCGACGGTACGATGATGATAACACGACGGTACGATGGTGAAGACACGACGGTACGATGATGATAACACGACGGTACGATGGTGAAGACGCGACAGTACGATACTACGATAGTACGATGGTGAAGACACGATAGAATATCGCATTATCATCATCGTACTGTCGTATTATCGTGTTTTCACCATCGTACCGTCGTGTCTTCACCATCGTACCGTCGCGTTGTCGTGTTATCATCATCGTACTGTCGAGTATCGCGTTTGAGATCAATACATTCATAGGCGATGGCCCTAACGGTATTCCGTATTTATCGGATTTACATTGTTTATGAATAAATCACGATTCATAGAAAATTCTAACAATAATCACAGGAGTAGCTATAGTTCATGTAGTTTAAACATACTGTATTCAATTAACCCTTTCCCTCATATAGACACTTTCTGACGCCTCTGCAGCAGACGGCTTTTTGAAAACATAGTGACAAAAGAAGAAATTGAACAAAACGTGCAATTTCTCCTTTTGCCACAATGTTTTCCACTTTTTGTCATAGGTTATCCATTCAATTATAGAGATTTTCTATGTTTTGACAAACTACGTTCAAAGTCGTCTGCTGCAGAATTGTCGTATGAGGGAAAGGGTTAAAGGGACATAGTCAAATATCAAATTCAAAAGTAATCGATTTAAATGAAATCTTAAATCTGATCAAGTTCATCTCCTACAAGAGGGCTTACTCATCCGTTGCTATGCCAACGCATGCATAATCATTCAACAATGTGATCAAAATTAAAAATAAAAATAAAACGAATGTCTTCATATAATAAATTTGCGAGTATTTAAGATAAATTAGAGATGGTGATAAAGATCTAGTAGATGTGTTATAACACTTGCTAGGCAATCGCTTCGATTGACTAGAATTTCCTACATTACACTTCAATGTCAAAATGCAAGGTCAAACTTCAAGGTCAAATTTCAAAGTGATGGTTACATACCTGTTTTGTTTCGCACATCGCTTTATACTTGATCGTCCCTGTCCTGTCGTCCGGGGCGAGCTCGCTTAGCATACACACCTGTAATACGCATGTTATAAAAAAAAAAACAGTGACTCTGATGTAGAGTTCCTTTCTTGAGGTTCAATGGTCCCTAGTTCGATTCCCGCGAGTACAGGTAAAGATGTTTGACATCCCCCCCCGAATACCCGGCGCGGTTACTGATTAAGCAATCCCATTAAAATCAGACCTAAAGTGGATTGGTTGATTGATTATTTGGTGTTTAAGGATGCTTTCAACAATTTTTCAGTTATATCTGACCATTTCTTGGGCAAATTACTCCTTAACCATGAACGCCAAGGAGGGAAGTCATTCCAACCATTGTTAAGGTATTAAGTATGACCCAGCCGGGTATAACAACCCGCGACCTCCCGCACCCAAGACGGATGCTCTGCCACAACCCCGCCGAGACGATTGTCTGGGATCGAGCCTTCATCTCCCGCTTCTGAGGCGGCCGCCCATACCTCTACACTATGTAGTCCGTCATGCGAGTGATACAAACCAGACTTTTATTATCCTAATTTTGTTTATCTATTGGGGTTTTACGCCGCTTTCAACATTATTTCAGTTATATCACGGGGACAGTTCACGTATATTCATGATCCCTGGGTAAACAAACCAGTACTAGGCTAGGAAATGTGCCTTGCCCACCAAAAAACAGTTTCTCATATTTCTCTCTGAGGGATCATGGTAACAATAAACAGTTTCTCATATTTCTCTCTGAGGGATCATGGTAACAATAAACAGTTTCCCATATTTCTCTCTGAGGGATCATGGTAACAATAAACAGTTTCCCATATTTCTCTCCGAGAGATCATGGTAACAATAAACAGTTTCCATATTTCTCTCTGAGGGATTATGGTAACAATAAACAGTTTCCCAAATTTCGCTCTGAGGGATCATGGTAACAATAAACAGTTTCCCAAATGTCTCTCTGAGGGATTATGGTAACAATAAACAGTTTCCCAAATGTCTCTTTGAGGGATTATGGTAACAATAAATAGTTTCCTAAATGTCTCTCTGAGGGATCATGGATATGTTCAATAAACAGTTTCCTGAATTTCTCCCTGATGGATCGTGGTAACAATATACAGTTTCCCAAATTTCTCTCAGAAGGATTATGGTAAAAATAAACAGTTTCCCATATTTCTCTCTTAAGGATCATGGTAACAATAAACAATTTCCCATATTTCTCTCTAATGGATTATGTTAACAATAAACAGTTTCACAAATGTCTCTCTGAGGGATTATGGTAACAATAAACAGTTTCCTAAATTTCTCCCAGATGGATCGTGGTAACAATAAAACAGTTTCTCAAATTTCTCTCTGAAGGACCATGGTAACAATAAACAGTTTCCAAATTTCTGTCTGAGGGATCATGGTAACAATAAACAGTTTCCCAAGATTCTCTCTGAAGGATAATGATAACAATAAACAGTTTCCCAAAATTCTCTCTGAGTGATCATGGTAACAATAAACAGTTTCCCAAATGTCTCTCTGAGGGATTATGGTAACAATAAACAGTTTCCTAAAATTCTCTCTGAAGGATAATGATAACAATAAACAGTTTCCAGAATGTCTCTCTGAGGGATCATGGTAACAATAAACAGATTCCCATATTTCTCTCTAATGGATCATGTTAACAATAAACAGTTTCCCAAATTTCTCTCTGAGGGATCATGGTAACAATAAACAGTTTCCCAAATGTCTCTCTGAGGGATCATGGTAACAATAAACAGATTCCCAAATGTCTCTCTGAGGGATTATGGTAACAATAAACAGTTTCCCAAATGTCTCTTTGAAGGATCATGGTAACAATAAACAGATTCCTAAATGTCTCTCTGATAGATCATGGTAACAATAAACAGTTTCCTAAATCTCTCCCTGAGGGATCATTGTAACAATAAACAGTTTCCCAAATGTCTCTCTGAAGGATTATGGAAACAATATCCAGTTTCCCAAATGTCTCCCTGAGGGATTATGGTAACAATAAACAGTTTCCCAAATGTCTCTCCGAGGGATCAGGGTAACAATAAACAGATTCCGAAATGTCTCTTTGATAGATCATGGTAACAATAAACAGTTTCCTAAATCTCTCCCTGAGGGATCATGGTAACAATAAACAGATTCCCAAATGTCTCTCTGAAGGATTATGGAAACAATAAACAGTTTCCCAAATGTCTCCCTGAGGGATTATGGTAACAATAAACAGTTTCCCAAATGTCTCTCCGAGGGATCATGGTAACAATAAACAGATTCCGAAATGTCTCTTTGATAGATCATGGTAACAATAAACAGTTTCCTAAATCTCTCCCTGAGGGATCATGGTAACAATAAACAGATTCCCAAATGTCTCTCTGAGAAATCATGGTAACAATAAACAGTTTTCAAAATGCCTCTCTGAGGGATCATGGTAACAATAAACAGATTCCCAAATGTCTCTCTGAGGGATTATGGTAACAATAAACAGTTTCCCAAATGTCTCTCTGAAGGATAATGATAACAATAAACAGATTCCCAAATGTCTCTCAGAGGGATCATGGTAACAATAAACAGATTCCCAAATGTCTCTCTGAGGGATCATGGTAACAATAAACAGTTTCCCAAAATGTCTCTCTGAGGGATCATGGTAACAATAAACAGTTTCCTGAGTTTCTCCATGATGGATCGTGGAAACAATATACAGTTTCGCAAATTTCTCTCAGAAGGATTATGGTAAAATAAACAGTTTCCCATATTTCTCTCTTAAGGATCATGGTAACAATAAACAGTATCCCATATTTCTCTCTAATGGATTATGTTAACAATAAACAGTTTCCCAAATTTCTCTCTGAGGGATCATGGTAACAATAAACAGTTTCCCAAATTTCTCTCTGAGGGATCATGGTAACAATAAACAGATTCCCAAATGTCTCTCAGAGAGATCATGGTAACAATAAACAGTTTCCCAAATGTCTCTCTGAGAGATCATGGTAACAATAAACAGTTTCCCAAAATTCTCTCTTAAGGATAATGGTAACAATAAACAGTTTCCCATATTTCTCTCTTAAGGATCATGGTAACAATAAACAGTTTCCCAAATGTCTCTCTGAAGTATCATGGAAACAATAAACAGTTTCCCAAATGTCTCTCTGAGGGATCATGGTAACAATAAACAGATTCTCAAATGTCTCCCTGAGGGATCATGGTAACAATAAACAGTTTCCCAAATGTCTCTCTGAGGGATCATGGTAACAATAAACAGTTTCCCAAATGTCTCTGAGGAATCATGGTAACAATAAACAGATTCCCAAATGTCTCTCTGAGGGATTATGGTAACAATAAACAGATTCCCAAATGTCTCTCTGAGGGATCATGGTAATTATAAACAGTTTCCCAAATTTCTCTCTGAGGGATCATGATAATTATAAACAGTTACCCAAATGTCTCTCTGAGGTATCATGGTAATAATATACAATTTCCCAAATGTCTCTCTGAGGGATTATGGTAACAATAAACAATTTCCCAAATGTCTCTCTGAGGGATCATGGTAACAATAAACAGATTCCCAAATGTCTCTCTGAGAAATCATGGTAACAATAAACAGTTTTCAATATTCCTCTCTGATGGATCATGCTTACAATAAACAGTTTCCTAAATGTCTCTCTGAGTGATCATGCTAACAATAAACAGTTTCCTAAATCTCTCCCTGAGGGATCATGGTAACAATAAACAGTTTACAAAATTCCTCTTTGAGGGATCATGGTAACAATATACAGTTTCCCAAATGTCTCTCTGAGGGATCATGGTAACAATAAACAGTTTTCAAAATTCCTCTCTGAGGGATCATGGTAACAATATACAGTTTCCCAAATACCTCTCTGAGGGATCATAGTAACAATATACAGTTTCCCAAATGCCTCTCTGAGGGATCATGGATAGGTTCAATGACCCTATGATATAACTCAAAACTGTTGAGAAAGGCTTTAAACCCTAAAACAAAACTGACGAAAATCTACTGAACTTACCTGATCGTGCCGGCATTGCGTAATATTAAGACAGTCAGATAAACTATCAACCCCGTCGCAACTGTAGCATACAGATTCATGTCCTGTATATAACATAACATGATATATACTCACACGAAAAAGAAAGTGTGAACTTGGTTAGAGGGAATTTTTTTATACTTATAGAAGCAAAATATAGGCAAATTTGGTATCAAAATGTGCACAAATGTATTGGCTATACGATGTTTTACTTTTAATTGAAATTTGATAATTATCAGAACATTGTTTTAAGTGTGAATAACGTAGGGGTGAAAAGTAAAAGTTGCATATTTGTATTGTTTTGTAACTGCTTTTTTGTCTTCGGATATTTGTCAAGTTACGTGCACGGGTAGCACGAGCGAAAAGTTGCATAATATTGGGTAAATGGGTGCAATGTGTGAAGGGTTATTTTCTTCACTCATGATGATAAATCCGTATATCTAAACTTTGTTCTGATAATTATCAAATTTCAATATTTTGCTTCTATAAGTATAAAAAGAAATCCCTCTAACCAAGTGCACACTTTCTTTTTCGTGTGAGTATAGTATGATATATAGATTAAATATAACATAATATGATATAATATTATATATGGATTAAATATAATATAATATGATATATATAGGATATCACATGACGAAACACAAAATTAAAATCGGACTTTCGCTGTCAGAAAATAGTCCCGTCATGTAATACTTAATAAACTGGTAACTTATCACACACAAAATTATTTTTATGACCGATAATGGTCCCTTAACCTCGTCTATCTATCGTGACGTTTGTGTTTACCGGATACACGTTCTAAGCCATTTTGTAAACATTAAAGGATGAACACAAAAATAGTGATTCGGTCATGTTATATTACACGTGTGACATATCAAGAAATAATACGTAATGGGTATATTAGATCGGATACAAGCATTGTCATCTGATAAACTAAATCGTTGTGTTTGTTTGTTTGTATGGTGCTTTATGCAGGAATCCGCTGTGGTCGAGTGGTTAGCGTCGGGGATTTCGGAACCGGGTGTCCCGGGTTCGATCCCCAGTCGCGGCAATACGGTCATGGTGGAGTGCCCTTGGGCAAGGCACATTTTCTAGCCTAGTACTGGTTTGTTTACCCAGGGATCATGAATAATTAAATTTAATTGCGCGCTAAATGACCTTAGCTGTCGATGCGCCATAAAACAATATACATTCATTATGCAGTTTTCAAATTGTTTGAGTTATATCACGACGATTCGGTGGTAATTTACCAGTACTACTGGTCAATTTATCCTGCCACCAGCCGGTCAGTCGTATTGGTAACCCCGCAACCCTGAGCGCCAAGGAGAAAACAAACTATTTCCCAAAATGCAGCCGATTACATCTTAAACGTGTGCTAAAAAATATGGACATTTTTTATAAAAAAAAGGTATATATGTTTATAATTACTGACAAAACAGATAAAAAACGTTTATGGCAAAATACAAAATTGCTCGCTTTGAGATAACAAAAGTCGTCTCTGGTAGATACATTAAAAATGCGACTTGGTGTTTAAATGATTAACCAGATAAAATACAATATGAGCCATTCCACGAGAAAAACAACACTATGGACACGTATGGCGAAACTGAGTCTCTGAGAACGAGCGCTTACTGCATGTAGGGAATATTATGTTTCAGTAGCGATATCGTGTTTGGTATTGTTCTACGAGAGGGATGGATAATGTGTATCTCGTGTGACAGATTATTAGCGTGTGAACCATGCCCTACAACCTAATTTAGAATGACGTGAATTCATATTTTAATGATGTCATATCATATTTCAGTGATGTCATATCATATTTCAGTGACATACCATTACCATTTCAATTTTAGTCCGTGCGAAATTTTAGTCCGTCGGGTTTGAGCTGCACGTGACCATCTGCATGTATTTGCGTCGCAAAGTGTGAAGGTTACTGTATAGAATAAGGGGCAGTTATGTCTTGATATAAAACATTATTTAGATTATAAACGAGACTATCATGCATCTTTCAGCAGGTAGTATGTTGGCATAATGCCAGACACCGAAATGCGCGTTTAGAATAGTTTTTATAATTAATTGTTTTGTGTTTTACGCCGCTTTCTACATTTTTTCAGTAATATCACGGCGCTTCTGGGTAAGCTACAACTACTTCTGGTCCATTTATCTTATCCTGACATCAGTCTGTCAGTCGTAATGCTTACCCCGCAACCCTGAGCGCCAAGGAGGGCAGACATTACTTCCATTATTAAAGTCTTGCAAAACACCAAACAATCAATCAATCAACTTACCTGATACTGAAGGTTTGACGGATATTGTCGTTGCTTGGGTTACCGTCGAAGGCCGAGATGTGGTTTGTTTAGTGGTAGGTGCGACCGGATGTGTCGGTGTCTGTGACGTATCACATTTATCATTGCAGAAATCCGTGGTGCAGCACGTGTGACATCTATTTGTAGGGTTGGCGATATTAAGCAAGGAAACACAAACCTAAAATGTATAGGCAATTTTATCAGAATATATTTACAGTTGATTCTCGGAAACTCGAAGTCGAAATAAATTAATAAAATAACTACGTGTTCGAGTTTTCCGTCCATCTATCCTAAACCAATTGTGGCATCTATTTGAAGGGTTGGCTATATTTTGCAAGGAAACATAAACCTTAAATGCGCATATAATTTGTGAGAATAATTATGATCGCAATACATTTACAGCTGCATCTCGATAACTCGAAGTCGAAATAAATGATTGATAACTACGTGTTTGAGTAATGCATCCATAGATCCTTAACTATTGTTTGCATCTATTTAAAAGGTTGGCTATGTTAAGCAGAGAGCAACACACACCTTAAATGCGCCTATAATTTGTGAAAATTTGATAAACTCTTGAAGAGAGCTGACTCTCGATATATCAATGCAGAAAGGGATCCATTAATGATTTCGAGTTATCGAATGATTTAAGTAAAAAACATATACAGTCAAACTGTTCGAGGCAACCACCCATGGGAGAGACAAAACATTGACTGCTGAACAAAGGTGGCTGCTTAATACAGGTACAATATAGAAGAAAATGGTGTTATGTTAATCTTCAAGAGGCTGGTTAACAGGGGTGTCTGCTAACACAAGTTCGACTGTATATTCGAGTTATCACATGTTCGAGCTATCTGAAATACACTTTGTATTTTGCTATTTGTACTGTACATGTATGTTCATGATTGAAATTAGAATATTTTGCAGTGTATTGTTTTGTTTTGTATTGTATCGTATTGTATATGGATATAATTTACGAGTTTTACCGAGATAAATCAGATGATCCGAGCGTTTATGAGTTTTACCGAGATAAATCAGATGATTCGAGCGTTTATGAGTTTTACCGAGATAAATCAGATGATTCGAGCGTTTATGAGTTTTACCGAGATAAATCAGATGATCCGAGCGTTTACGAGTTTTACCGAGATAAATCAGATGATCTGAGCGTTTACGAGTTTTACCGAGATAAATCAGATGATCCGAGCGTTTACGAGTTTTACCGAGATAAATCAGATGATCCGAGCGTTTACGAGTTTTACCGAGACAAATCAGATGATCCTAGCATTTACGAGTTTTACCGAGATAAATCAGATGATCCGAGCGTTTACGAGTTTTACCGAGATAAATCAGATGATCCTAGCATTTACGAGTTTTACCGAGATAAATCAGATGATCCGAGCGTTTACGAGTTTTGCCGAGATCATTCTAATTGGATGTTTATTACATTACCTGTCTGGATTCACACGAAGTCGAATATTCCATTCTGTTTGTAGACGAATCATACTTGTCACGAATCATACACACCTGGTGGGTAAACATTGCATGTTTATAAAAACTAAAACTAAATCAAAACAAACTGACTAATAATCCAAAAGGTAAAGCTTGGAAATTAACGGAAATATAAAATAAATATACATATTACAATATTTCTATTTATGGACTATTTAAAATTCAAATATCAAAATGAAAAGACAAACCAGCTGAAGGTCAACGAAAGGCATGCATGGTAATTCCAACACTAAATGAAAAGTGTTAATGCCAAAAGTCCTCATGAGTTCGAACCCCGGCTCGGCCATTCATTCATTCTTTCCGAAGCTTGACAAAAGTCATTGTGACTAGCGTCTTTCTGTTGCGTGCAGTATTGCTGCGAGTAGTTCATGAAACACATTTTAGATGAACTGGCCGCCGTGACTGAAATACTGTTGAAAACCGGTTTAAATTTCAATCAATTAATCTATCATTAATAAAATATAACTATAATTCGAAAACCTGAATAATAGTGATATCTCTCAAACATAAATAGATATCTTAAATATGAAGACATCTCTCGAACATTCAGAAATATCTAACTTAATTGGAGATATCTCTTTCTAAGCATGTAAGACAGATATCTCTTTCAGTTACAGAGATATCTCTCTAAGTTATAGAGATATATCTCTAAGTTATAGAGATATCTCTCTAAGTTATAGAGATATCTCTCTAAGTTATGGAGATATCCCTCAAGCATGAGTTAAGTAAAAGATATATATATCTAAGTCACAGAGATATCTCTATAACATAGACAGATATCTGTCAAAACAAGAGAATGGTCACTCTATCTTACAGAGATATCTCTCTATGTTAGAGAAATAAATCCAATTCGAATAAATAGTAAAAACGGCTTGCCATACAGACAGACAGACATACACACCTCATCTTGTCCACACATTGTAAACGCCAGGCAGGCGTCAGGTACCTCCATAGTTGGACAGTTATAGCAGTATAAACCTTGACCTGTATTTACTGGAATTAAACAATGTTTTCGTGACCTTGAAATACCAAGGTCATATTGGATAGTTAAGATAGTACATACTTAACTGGAATAAAACAATTGCTAGAGGTAACTTCATGACCTTGAAAGGTTTACCCAGGGAGCATTAATAAGTGAATTGTTGCCGTGATAAAACTGAAATAATGTTGAAAACGGCGTAAAAATTAAATAAAACAAACAAACGAAACGAAACGAAAACCATCATTATTATTAGATATATATTGTTGTTGTAGCTTAAACACGTGCGGCCTTGTATGGATGTTTTCCATTATTTCGCAAATGAAAATTCTGACGCCTGTGATAAAAGTAGCATGATTTTATTTTGCGCTTTCTTAAGATGAATATGCACGTAAGTGGTGACGTAATTTTCGTGACGTCATTTGATATCATCCCGTTCGACGGATAATATACATTATTTCTCACTTGGAAATTATGATTATTCTCGTCCAATAATATTTCTATAAACGTTCGCAGTACAGTAAATCTTCTGCTAAAGACCACATTTGTTTAGCAATTCCCTGTCTATAGCAACCACAATTTCAATTTCCCAATTACACATTTTCTGCACGAATGTCCCTGTAATTAAAGACCGCCTGTGAATATACACCAGATTGATCTCTTCCCATGGATGGTCTTTAAACACAGCTTGGACTGTATATAATTGAGCCGTTCCACGAGAAAACCAACATTGTGGACTCTGCGTAAAGTATCGACACGGATCAGCCTAGGCATTCCGCGCAGGCTTACCCGGATAGATATACTTTTCGCCTCCTGTGGACTCTCTGTTTTATGAATCATTACTCTTTACCTCTATTCCCCTGAGACGTAGTGTGTCGGCCCGGATTAGCCTGCGCGGACAGCGCAGGCTGATCTGGGTCGATACATTACGCAGAGTCAATTATGTTGGTTTTCTCGTGGAACGGCTCATATATAATGTATGCATGCTTGCCACCTAGATGAGGCGAATATTGTAGTCTGGAACGTGAAGGCCATCGAATTCATTAATAATGATAATAATAAAAGAGATATCATTCATATTTCGCTCATAGCTTACTCGGTAGACTCGACAACGTTGTGGGTACTTGTTGCGTCGTCGAGAGGGCATCGCACTGGTCATTGCAGTAGTCAACGTAACAACATTTAAGACAGCCGTGGCTTTGTCTGCGATGCGACAATGACTTAACGCCGTGACTTGCACACACCTGAAGGTACAAGAATATGGCACACATCACAAGATACACTATACAAGTTTAATCTGATTGGTTAAAAGCAATTCGTTCTCCAAATTGACTAATCAGAAGCCTTATTTTGAGGACGGAGTTCATTTATGAGCACTAAGAACGTTTTAAAGTTTTGGACCAACCTATTGGAAGTAAAAGAAGATATGCCAATGATATGAGAACAGACTGTCACTTGTGTATTATGTGTTTTAGATAGCCGTGGCTTTGTCTCCGTGGCGACATTGCCTGATGACCATGACCATGACTTGCAGACTTGAAATGGAAAAGAAGGTATCACATTGAACTAAGAATATTGAAGAGGGGATATAAAACAATGAGATATCATTATTATTTACCTGACAAAGCAGTCACTAGGTCGAATGTTTGTGCTAAATCATGCATAAACTGTCTATTGGTTTGTGTTGTAGGGTTAACGCCGAGCCCAACATGGAGTGCTCAGTCTTTGTAGGAGAAACGCCGAGCCCAATAGAGTGCTCTGCCTTTGTAGGAGAACGCCGAGCCTTATAGAGTGCTCTGCCTTTGTAGGGGAAATGCCGAGCAAATTATGAATGCACTGCCTTTGTAGTGGAAACGCCGAGCCAAATAGGAATGCTCTGACGTTGTAGGGGAAACGCCGAGCCAAATAGGAATGCTCTGACTTTGTAGGGGAAACGCCGAGCCAAATAGGAATGCTCTGCCTTTGTAGGGGAAACGCCGAGCCAAATAGGAATGCTCTGCCTTTGTAATGGAAACGCCGAGCCATATAGGAATGCTCTGCTTTAACGTCGTGTACGTCGTGTGGACGCATTACCTCTTTTTACAGCTGAATTTCTTCACAAAGTCGACTATTCCATGTTGAAAATTGGACCATTTTATTTGTTCGTCAAACATAAAATTTGGTAAAATTTAATTTTGAAGTGGCAAACAATGCAGATTTCAGGAGAGACAGCTAGTTACCCGAATCTGCATTGTTTGCAAAAGCCTTTACTTACCCGTGGCTGCGAAAGAATTAAAAGTATAACTCACTAATGGATCTTCACATGCTGTATGGTATTTGATAGACCCGCTGCTAAAGTCGTGTATCTCTCGCAGCATGCACACCTACAACAGTCATGAATTGGTTATAGAAACGGTGCATGATGACACAGGTGTGTCTATGTCAATGGTGTTTTATGCCGATTTTGACAGTTCATGTAGTTCAGAAATATCACGGAGTTTCCCTTGATAAACTATCAGTACTACTTGTACATGTGGGGACTTTTATTTGTTTACATTGAAATTAAATTCGAAAACTGAAAAAAAAATCCAGTATTTAGCACACACAACCTTGGCGAACCCTACGAAAGTTATGCAAATAACAACCCTGTGGTTCGAACTTGCCCAGTCCATAGACTTGAACAGAGAGTGAGATCTTCTTTGATCTTTTAAGATACGGAATACCAATACAGTGTGTGTATACAACGTGACATTGACGTCACAAATGCTACGGCGGACATAAATATTTTACTTTGGTTTAGAAGTAAATACAAAAGTAACTTTTTTATTTCTTTATCATTTTTAATGAAACATGGCGCAGTCTACGCCGCTTACAGAGCCATATCTCCGGTTTTTCAACGGAGCTTGATTAGTGTGTAACGAATATGCAAATTAGCATCACCGTTTCGGGTGATGAGGTTTAGGGTTAGATATATAAGACAAGTGGACCCCTTCAGGGTTGAGTATACTTTTCGCTGAAGGGATCTTCTGCGTCTTTAAGCCCTGCACGTTACATTTGGTGGCCAATGTGGGGGTTTAGTTTCTTTAAAACTTCGATGAACCTTTTCTCAAACTGTATTAATATTGCCGACAGCTGGAGCATTATCAAAACTGGATTTTGATAACAGGTTCGTCGAAGTGTTTGAAAATACTAGACCACCAATCAAACTCCTGTAAAAACCCGGAGATAGGACATTGTAAGTGTCGTAGACTGCACCATGTTTCATTGAAAAGTTTGAAGTTCATATCACATATCAAATATGACGTCATAAGTCACGTGCTATACACACCACTGCAATAGAGTGTCGGCAAAGCATAAGTCGTAATGCTATCCCCGCAACTCGTGACGCAAAGAAGGGAAGCCATTTCTACCTGTTTTAAGGCTTGTGTCGAGGATGAAACCCTAGTCTCCCGCTCTCGAGATTTAGGCAAACGCTCTTACTAACGGGGCGGTCACGAATGTAAAGAGGGTATTGATTTAGGCGAACGCTCGTACTAACGGGGCGGTCACGAATGTAAAGAGGGTATTGATTTAGGCGAACGCTCTTACTAACGGGGCAGTCACGAATGTAAAGAGGGTATTGATTTAGGCGAACGCTCGTACTAACGGGGCGGTCACGAATGTAAAGAGGGTATTGATTTAGGCGAACGCTCGTACTAACGGGGCGGTCACGAATGTAAAGAGGGTATTGATTTAGGCGAACGCTCGTACTAACGGGCGGTCACGAATGTAAAGAGGGTATTGATTTAGGCGAACGCTCTTACTAACGGGGCGGTCACGAATGTAAAGAGGGTATTGATTTAGGCTAACGCTTTTACTAACAGGGCGGTCACGAATGTAAAGAGGGTATTGATTTAGGCGAACGCTCTTACTAACGGGGCGGTCACGAATGTAAAGAGGGTATTGATTAAGGCGAGCGCTCTTACTAACGGGGCGGTCACGAATGTAAAGAGGGTATTGATTTAGGCGAACGCTCGTACTAACAGGGCGGTCACGAATGTAAAGAGGGTATTGATTTAGGCGAACGCTCTTACTAACGGGGCGGTCACGAATGTAAAGAGGGTATTGATTAAGGCGAGCGCTCTTACTAACGGGGCGGTCACGAATGTAAAGAGGGTATTGATTTAGGCGAACGCTCGTACTAACAGGGCGGTCACGAATGTAAAGAGGGTATTGATTTAGGCGAACGCTCTTACTAACAGGGCGGTCACGAATGTAAAGAGGGTATTGATTAAGGCGAGCGCTCTTACTAACGGGGCGGTCACGAATGTAAAGAGGGTATTGATTTAGGCGAACGCTCTTACTAACGGGGCGGTCACGAATGTAAAGAGGGTATTGATTTAGGCGAACGCTCTTACTAACGGGGCGGTCACGAATGTAAAGAGGGTATTGATCTAGGCGAACGCTCTTACCAACGGGGCGGTCACGAATGTAAAGAGGGTATTGATTTAGGCGAACACTTTTACTAACGGGGCGGTCACGAATGTAAAGAGGGTATTGATTTAGGCGAACGCTCTTACTAACGGGGCGGTCACGAATGTAAAGAGGGTATTGATTTAGGCGAACGCTCTTACTAACGGGGCGGTCACGAATGTAAAGAGGGTGTTGATTTAGGCGAACGCTCTTACTAACGGGGCGGTCACGAATGTAAAGAGGGTATTGATTAAGGCGAACGCTTTTACTAACGGGGCGGTCACGAATGTAAAGAGTGTATTGATTTAGGCGAACGCTCTTACTAACAGGGCGGTCAGGAATGCATAGAGGAGGATATTGATCATTCTTCATCACACACAAAAGTGCATATTTATGATCAAAAACGTCGTAATGTAACATAACTTCGTTTTATAGAGCTCGTCGTTATTCATTCTGATTAAATAATCATGATAGATAGATATAAAGATTGTATTTGACTCATACAATTATGTACATACATTTACATAAACAAATTTACACGTGAACATTAATTAGTAATCCGAAATAACTTGAAAGTTTCTGAATTTAGTATAACTCAAAAAGACCTTATAGGATGGGTTTCCCGATAGAAACATAAGACACCCGGTTTTGCGCGCGCAACAAAGATAACACCGGTTTTGTGTTTACCTTGGTATTCGTGATAACACGGTATTCGTAGAACCTACTATACTAAATGAAGAATATTTAACCATAAATGATAAAACTTATCATGTTTTTCTATGTTGCGCCATTTATGTCTAGGACTGCAATGGAAATAAGGGAAAAAATAAACAAATTTATACATGTTTAATTATATATCTGTCGATATAAAAGATAACTTCCTGCTAATAAGTGAAAACGGCGTAGTGAATCGTTGTTGAAGATAAGTTCGTATTAATGAGTGCAGACGTCGGGTTTGAAGGGAACGTCATTGTTAAAGATAGGTTCGTATTAATGAGTGTAGACGTCGGGTTTGACGGGAACGTCGTTGTTAAAGATAGGTTCGTATTAATGAGTGCAGACGTCGGGTTTGAAGGGAACGTCGTTGTTAAAGATAGGTTCGTATTAATGAGTGTAGACGTCGGGTTTGACGGGAACGTCGTTGTTAAAGATAGGTTCGTATTAATGAGTGCAGACGTCGGGTTTGAAGGGAACGTCGTTGTTTAAGATAGGTTCGTATTAATGAGTGCAGACGTCGGGTTTGAAGGGAACGTCGTTGTTGAAGATAAGTTCGTATTAATGAGTGCAGACGTCGGGTTGGAAGGGAACGTCGTTGTTAAAGATAGGTTCGTATTAATGAGTGCAGACGTCGGGTTTGAAAGGAACGTCGTTGTTAAAGATAGGTTCGTATTAATGAGTGCCGACGTCGGGTTTGAAGGGAACGTTGTTGTTAAAGATAAATTCGTATTAATGAGTGCAGGCGTCGGGTTTGAAGGGAACGTCGTTGTTAAAGATAGGTTCGTATTAATGAGTGCCGACGTCGGGTTTGAAGGGAACGTCGTTGTTAAAGATAAATTCGTATTAATGAGTGCAGACGTCGGGTTTGAAGAGAACGTCGTTGTTAAAGATAAATTCGTATTAAAGAGTGCAGACGTCGGGTTTGAAGGGAACGTTGTTGTTGAAGATAAATTCGTATTAAAGAGTGCAGACGTCGGGTTTGAAGGGAACGTCGTCGTTAAAGATAGTTTCGTATTTATGAGTGCAGACGTCGGGTTTGAATGGAACGTCGTTGTTAAAAATAAATTCGCTTTAAAGAGTGCGCCGTTTCTTTACCTCTCTCACTGCCAAATTTGAAAATTGGACCAATCTTTTTTTTCATCCAACAGGAATTTTGTAAACTGTGTTGTCTAAGTCGCAAGCAATTCATATTTCAGGAGAGACAGCTCGTTAAGAGCTGTTTTATCTGAATCTGCATTGTTTGCAAAAGGTAGCGAAAGAGTTAAGATACCCTGTTACTTTGAGGTGCACAGACTCTGCTTACCTGTCCAATTTTACAAATGGAGAGATGCGAGCACGATTTTGGATTGTCCGCTAGCGAACAGTCAAAGCAAACGGGTCCTCGCTGGGGATCTATACTTCCTGAAATAGTGTGAATTATCAAGTAGTAGAAGTAGTAGTAGTAGAAGTAGAAGTTGTATAATTAATTGAAGAAGTAGTGGTAGTAGTAGTAGTAGTAGTAGTAGTAGTAGTAGTAGTAGTAGTAGTAGTAGTAGTAGTAGTTGTAGTAGAAGTAGTAGTAGTAGTAGTACTAGTAGTAGTAGTAGTAGTAGTAGTAGTAATAGTAGTAGAAGTAGTAATAGTAGTAGTAGTAGTAGTAGTAGTAGTAGTAGTAGTAGTAGTAGTAGTTGTTGTTGTTGTAGTAGTAGTAGTAGTAGTAGTAGTAGTTGTAGTAGTAGTAGTAGTAGTAGTAGTAGTAGTAGTAGTAATAGTAGTAGTAGTAGTAGTAGTAGTAGTAGTAGTAGTAGTAGTAGTAATAGTAGTAGTAGTAGTAGTAGTAGTAGTTGTAGTAGTAGTAGTAGTAGTAGTAGTAGTAGTAGTAGTAGTTGTTGTTGTTGTTGTAGTAGTAGTAGTAGTAGTAGTAGTAGTAGTAGTAGAAGTAGTAGTAGTAGTAGTAGTAGTAGTAGTAGTAGTAGTAGTAGTAGTAGTAGTAGTAGTTGTTGTTGTTGTTGTAGTAGTAGTAGTAGTAGTAGTAGTAGTAGTAGTAGAAGTAGTAGTAGTAGTAGTAGTAGTAGTAGTAGTAGTAGTAGTAGTAGTAGTAGTAGTTGTAGTAGAAGAAGTAGTATTAGTAGTACTAGTAGTAGTAGTAGTAGTAGTAATAGTAGTAGAAGTAGTAATAGTAGTAGTAGTAGTAGTAGTAGTAGTAGTAGTAGTAGTAGTAGTAGTAGTTGTTGTTGTTGTAGTAGTAGTAGTAGTAGTAGTAGTAGTTGTAGTAGTAGTAGTAGTAGTAGTAGTAGTTGTTGTTGTTGTAGTAGTAGTAGTAGTAGTATTAGTTGTAGTAGTAGTAGTAGTAGTAGTAGTAGTAGTAGTAGTAGTAGTAGTAGTAGTAGTAGTAGTAGTAGTAGTAGTAGTAGTAGTAGTAGTAGTAGTAGTAGTAGTAGTAGTAGTAGTAGTAGTAGTAGTAGTAGTAGTAGTAGTAGTAGTAGTAGTAGTAGTAGTAGTAGTAGTAGTAGTAGTAGTAGTAGTAGTAGTAGTAGTAGTAGTAGTAGTAGTAGTAATAGTAGTAGTAGTAGTAGTAGTAGTTAAACAAACTTTGTTTGCGGAGAAATGACCGTATACCCTCACTAGAATACATTGAATATATGACATTGAGTTTAAATTCAATTTGTATGCAGATATGATGCACTGGAAATGATAGATTTGATATTTGTTAGTATTATTTTATACTTCCTGAAATGGTGGAATCCGCTGTGGTCGAGTGGTTAGCGTCGGGGGTTTCGAAACCGGGTGTCCCGGGTTCGATCCCCAGTCGCGGCACTGGTGCAGTGCCCTTGGGCAAGGCACATTTTCTAGCCTAGTACTGGTTTGTTTACCCAGGGATCATGAATAATTAAAATTAATTGCGCGCTAAATGACCTTAGCTGTCGATGCGCCATAAAACAATATACATTCATTCATTCATTCCTGAAATGGTGTGAATTATCAAGTAGTAGAAGTAGTAGTAGTAGTAGTAGTAGTTAAACAAAATTTGTTTACGGAGAAATGAGCGTATACTCTCACTAGAATAAATTGAATATATGACATTGTATTTAAATTCAATTTGAATGCATATATGATGCACTGGAAATGATAGATTTGATATTTGTTAGTATTTTAGTAACGTGACAAACCAGTTGCGTCCAGCCCGATTTCATCCCAAATGACGGTTATCATTTTCGCCGGGTGAGTTCTTTCTTACATAATGCATGACCCCCGCTTAGAGGATAAGTCGTATCAAGTATAAAGGGTAGAAATTCCTTAGAAAGTGTGACAATTGAGGGTTGAGACTGGCTGGCGAACAAACGATCAAAGGGAGATAACAATTGTTTGACAAATAATCAAGAAAAGATGTATCCGAAAATGTTATTTCCCTCGATTGAGTACATTTATGGTTATGATTTATATATAATAAGAGACTTACTGTCGCTGCCGTTTTGTCTTGGCACGTTGCAATGACCATTGTGTATAAGGAGCAGGAACCCAAACACGTGTGCAGTCACTGAAACGGTCGATTATACTTTGTATTCATTATTGACCTCACAGCGCAGGAAAGGGTCATGTTTCAATGTTTAAGTAGACCAAACACAAATATACATTTGAGCCGCTCCACGAGAAAATCAACATTGTGGATGCTGAGTAAAGTATCAAACCGGATCAGCCTAAACATGTCGTGCAGACTATCCCAGACAGACACTTTTCGCCTCCTGTAGATTTTCTGTTTCAGGAATCATTACGCTATACCTCTATCCCCCTATGACGGAAAGTGTCGGCCCGGATAAAGCTTTTGAAAACATTGTGACACAAGGAGAAATGAGCCCTTTCGCCATAACGTTTTCAATTTTATTAAATACTTATACTTTTAAGTAAAGATATTTTCCAGTTTTTGACCAGATGCTTTCAAAGTCGTCTGCTACAGATAATGTTATATGTGGGAAAGGGTTAACACGCGCCTTATTGATGAAAAGGATGTTTAACGACTTTGTCAATACTTGTTCATTCATATTAATAAGCCAGTTCACCTATCCATGAGTTTCCTGGCTTTCTCACACCAGTACCCAATAAAACATTATGTCCAAGCAACTGGCTGCTTTACCAGATAAAGCGTTAGCCCATTGGTGGAAGACGAATGACGCCTGTTGCTTTGAATTGTGTCAGACGTCGGCAATAATGTTGGCCCGAGCTGGGCCACGATCCCTTGACCGACAGCTAGCGTCGCTGTCGACTCAGCTAACGGGGCTCAGCGACACGATCTATACGTGTTACTTATGTACGTATAAAGGATCTAACGACACCGCATAAAAGTTCAGGTCGTCTCGAATTGATCTGACGGCACCGCATAAAAGTTCGTCTCAAATTAATCTGGCGACACCGCAATAAAGGTCGTCTCGAATTGATCTGGCGGCACCGCATAAAAGGTCGTCTCGAATTGATCTGGCGGCACCGCATAAAAGGTCGTCTCGACTTGATCTGACGGCACCGCATACAAATTCGTCTCGAATTGATATGGCGACACCGCATAAAAGGTCGTCTAGAGATGACATAGTTCTGATATAAATTACGGCTCTTCGTTCATATAATGCCTCGGTGGTGAAGTGGCAGAAAATCCACCTCAGGTGCTAGAGGGCGCGACTCCGATCCTTGGCCAGGTCATACAAATTACTTTAAGCAAGAAATATCTTTAAAAAAGATAAATGGCTATCAATATGAGAAAACACTAAATAATGGAACATGCGCATGTTACTTGACTTGAATATCAGAAAGGTTTTGTTAATAATTAAAAAAATCAGTAATATTTCATGAATTATAAAATCGCAATAATGTTGTATATCTAAGAATTCGACAGCTCCTTGAATTGGTAATGCATTATAATCGTGAACCAGTTGGAACATTGTTCGATTAGAACATTGTTCTTTAAAAGATATAATCGGTAGTCGAGTGTAGCTTGCGCATTTTTTGTTTTCTCTTTCTTTTTAGAACCACGTGTCAGCCAAAATTATGTAAACAGAAATTATTAAATACTAAACAGAAAGGATGGAATCAACTTGTTTATATCTTTATCCCAGTAACAACTACTAAATCATAACAATAATCTATGGGTTTACCAAAGGCTAATCGGCAATCTCCATCCAGCTTCAGTTTCTATACATAGATTATCAAGGCCGAGAATGACTGGAGATTACGCGAGGCTCCACAGAGGTGTATACATTTCAATTGAAGATAAATAACTGAAAACTTATCATGTTTCAAAAATAATTAATATTTTGCTCGTAAATATTATATTTCATACGTTTTCACTGATTTTGTTCACTGAAATTTATTGTTTAATGAGAACAATTAAAGGTTAGTATGCAGAACATTTCATTTTAAAACTTCACCTTATTAGTGCCTCTCGTAGGATCGCCAACTTAACTATGAATCAATCAAAACGTTTCACTTCCTTGATTTCTTCGACATTATTCATTAAATACAACATTTGATTGGTCTACAATCTAGATCATGTATTTAATATCTAGGTCAAAACCCAGGTTAATCAGCTATCGCCGAAAAAAGCAAGTAATGTATGTCTTACTTTGCGCTCAGGTTTATGCGGTGAGTTTTACGACTGACTCGCTGGTGTCGCTGATTAACCAGTAGTATTACTGGTATCTTACACCGGAAATGCCGTGATATAACTGAAAAGTTGCTTAATGCACATGCCTTTGAGAAAATGAAGAAGCTGTGGTTGAATTGAAATATTGTTGAAAACGGTGATAACACTATTAAAACTATTTCAGCGCCAAATTGTTTAAAGTAGACTTTTCCATTGGACGAATCTATATTCATCTTTTAGGAGTTCTGGAATATTTTGATAACTAAAAGCCAAACAATGCTGCTGTCAGGTGAGACAGCTCGTTACGAGCTGACTCACATGAATCTGTATTGTTTGCAAAAAAGCTCAAAATTGCCATTGGCGCTGAAAGAGTTAAAATTATTTCATATATCGGCATTAGTTCAAAAAGTAAACGCACAATCCGTAATTCAAGATCTCCAAGTGACATGTTCGTTCCAAATACCTTTGACTCTTTGATTTCCCTTTACGTCATCGCTGACCAGTCGTAGTTAAGAATGAAAACTGAGGTCAGTTTTTTCTCAGTTAGAGCTAATTCATTTTCCCTTTTCAAATTATAATTACAACATATTTTTGTCGGCAAGAAATATCTTCCAAAATACCGAAGTTATGATATTCTAAAACTCAAAATTTAACCCATATAGATAGAAGAAATAGTTTTATACTTACGCATGTTCAGTGTATATGATGAACAGACATCTAAAACAATGGTATATCTACGAATGTGTCGGACCAAAGGAAAAGGATTCATGCTTTTATCTCCAGTCAGAGAGCACTCAGACGAATCTGTGCATTCGTAACGGGTCTTCACTGTTTGCATACATTTAGAAAAGCTAAATATGTAAATAATAATGATAAGCTATACGTATAACCCCATTTAGTTTAACTGCACTCTTCATTTAAAGTGATGTCACAAAAACCTCGATGCTACCTTTTCAACTGGTGCCACTTCTGTCTATATTATCAGGATTTCTTATCACAAGGCTGTGGAAACCACAGTACAACAAAAGTTGTCTCCCTTCGATATATTAGTTTCAGTAATGTTCTATTACAAACAAATAGCGCGCGAGCCAAGGTAGCTCGGTCAATAACGCCGCTGATTATTGATACAGGGGTTGTGAGTTCGAACCCCTGCTCGGCCATCATTCTTTTCTTTCTGACGTTTGACAAAAGCCAACGCCAATGCGTTCATACGTCAAATCATATTCCACCAATACGATAACAGTCTATATGGATCGATTGATTGATTGATTGGGGTTTAACGCCGTTTTTAACAATTTCTCAGTTATATCACGGCGGCCAGTTCACCTACTCATGCATTTCCCGGTTTTCTCACACCAGTACTCCACACAACAATCTTCCCAAGCAACTGGCTGCTTTTCCACATAGACTTAGCCCATTGGTGGAAGACGAATGACGGCATGTCGCATTGACTTTTGTCAATCGTCGGAAAGAAAGTTGGCCGAGCAGGGATTCAGTCTATATGGAAAAGTAGCTAGTTCTTCGTTGTATATGAAAGCCATGGCACACATGGGTAGATGAACTGGCCACCGTGATATGACTTAAATAAATCATTCAATCAATTCTGTCCTAAGCTTGATATATTTTAATAG
>JASEVX010000014.1:15550621-15556002 GCA_031761405.1 Serripes groenlandicus | reverse complement strand
TAAACGTGTTACAAAAGATCAAGGATTAATTCTTTCTTACCCGACAACCGAAGATTCTGGACAAACAACGGGCGACCCTTTCGGCTTATTCCGGAAACAATAAGGACTACTTTCAGTTATTTACCGAAATCCGCTTCTGAAATAACGATACGCTTTTTGTTGTTGATCGACTCAAATTGCACCCTTTCCCTCCTATAGACGCTTTCTGAAGCCTCTGCAGCAGACGGCTTTTTGAAAACATAGTGACAAAAGAAGAAATTGCTCAAAACGAGCAAGAGAAAGTTTAACTATTGATAATAATTGCAAACATTGTGGCAAAAGAATAATTTGCTCCCACTTTTAAAAGGTCGTCTGCTACAGAGGCGTGAGAAAGCGTATGTATTAGGAAAAGGGCTAAAACGATGATTATACTGATTGTTGCATCATATATCCCAAATCCTTTTTCCGATAATATCCAGACCAGTTATGTTAATTCCGGATACTTTTGACGAAATATGTTCAAAGTCGTTTGCTGCAGAATTGTTTTATGAGGGAAAGGTTTAAGAGCATTTTCATCTGTATTTCAATGTTATCACGGGGTCCAGTTCATCTTATACCATGTATTACAAGAATTATACAACACACACAATTTTGTATGGATGCCTTCGCACATAAACGTTTCAAGTTATCGGTGCATGAATGACGTTAATGACATCATTAAAAGGAATAAGCGGCCAAGCCAGGGTTCGAACCCACGACCCTGCAATCAATCACCATCTTCGTTATCGCCGCGCCTCGATAATATTTAGGACAGCCTCCACAAATAAACAGTGTCGTTTAAAAATGTTCAATGGTTTACTGTTTGTTACTTGACACCGGAATTTTCAGCACAAACAAGCGGGTCTCATTCGGCTGTTTTCGGAAATAATCGGGGTCGCGCTCGGCCATTTACGGAATTAACATAACTGGTCTGGGATATTTTTGGAAAAAGGATTTGGGATGTATGATGCAACAATCGCGGTCCAACTCAGTATAAACATCGTTTTAACCCTTTTCCTTATACATACGCTTTCTGGCGCCTCTGTAGCTGACGACATTTTAAAATTATAAGAAACTTCTTCTTTTTCCACAGGTTTTTTTACAATTATTTTCAATATCCCGTACAGCGATTTTTCTGCTTTGCTCAGATGATTTTAGAATTGTCTGCTGCTGATTCGTTGTATGTGGGAATGCGTAAATAAAGGGAATAACAGAGTTAAACTACAAGAAGATCGGTCCACATCCGGCATTTTCCGTCATGAAATCGTAACGCACTCGTCTATTTCCGTAAAACAATCGGAGTGAAATGGTTGTTTACCTGACAACCAAGGATTCGTGTATCATTGATGCACAAACCACACAGCATAACACACGGGCAATGTTTACTAAATAAATGATAAGTGGTGGAGGCATGTTAACCGGTAATCAGATGTGCTTTTTTTAGAATTGTCTGATTTTGAAATTAGTTGACGAACAAACAACACATACCATTCGCAATTTTGGAAGTCTAATATATTTAATACAGCTTTGAAAACAGTGTGGGGATAAAAGGAGAACTTACCGTCTTTCAGCATTGGAAAGAAAGAAACGAACATTTCTCGGTTTTTAACATATGATCCTTTTTTTTTTTTTTTTTTAATGTTCTTTGCTTTAGAGGGATCCATTTGTATGAGGGATGCATTCGGTTTTTTTAGTCCCCTACCGGCGTGCTGAAGGGGACTATTAGGTTTGCACTCCGTCCGTCAGTCCGTCAGTCCATCTGTCAGTCAGTCAGTCAGTCAGTCCGGCAAATTTTTGTCCGGAGCATATCTCCAAAACTGTACTAGCTATGGCTATGAAATTCCATATGTGGATACATCTCATCAATGCGGAGTGCAGTGCATATGAACCATAACTCTTGCTTCCCTAATTTTTGAGTTATTTCCCTTTCTTTATTTTCATACTTGATTTTTGTCCGGAGCATATCTCCAAAACTGTACTAGCTATGGTTATGAAATTTCACACATGGATGCATATCATCAAGGGGGAGTGCAGTGGACATGAACCATAACTCTTGCTTGCCTAATTTTTGAGTTATTTCCCTTTCTTTATTTTCTCATACTTGATTTTTGTCCGGAGCATATCTCCATAACTATACTAGCTATGGCTATGAAATTTCACACATGAATACATCGTATCAAGGGGGAGTGCAGTGGACATGAACCATAACTCTTGCTTGCCTAATTTTTGAGTTATTTCCCTTTCTTTATTTTCATACTTGATTTTTGTCCGGAGCATATCTCCATAACTATACTAGCTATGGCTATGAAATTTCACACATGAATACATCGTATCAAGGGGGAGTGCAGTGCACATGAACCATAACTCTTGCTTCCCTAATTTTTGAGTTATTTCCCTTTCTTTATTTTCATACTTGATTTTGTCCGGAGCATATCTCCAAAACTGTACTAGCTATGGTTATGAAATTTCACACATGGATGCATCTCATCAAGGGGGAGTGCAGTGGACATGAACCATAACTCTTGCTTGCCTAATTTTTGAGTTATTTCCCTTTCTTTATTTTCATACTTGATTTTTGTCCGGAGCATATCTCCATAACTATACTAGCTATGGCTATGAAATTTCACACATGATACATCGTATCAAGGGGGAGTGCAGTGGACATGAACCATAACTCTTACTTGCCTAATTTTTGAGTTATTTCCCTTTCTTTTTTTTCATACTTGATTTTTGTCCGGAGCATATCTCTAAAACTGTACTAGCTATGGTTACGAAATTTCACACATGGATGCATCTCATCAAGGGGGAGTGCAGTGGACATGAACCATAACTTTTACTAGCCTAATGTTTTAGTTACTTCCCTTTCTTTATTTTCATACTTGATTTTTGTCCGGAGCATATCTCTAAAACTATACTACCTATGGTTATGAAATTTCACACATGGATACACCTCATCAAGGGGGGTTGCCGTGCAGATGAACCATAACTCTTGCTTGATTAATTTTTGAGTTATTGCGCGGGCGGAATCCAGTTCTTTGTCCGGAGCATATCTCCGAAACTATACTACCTAGGTCTATGAAATTCCATATGTGGATACATCTCATCAATGCGGAGTGCAGTGCATATGAACCATAACTCTTGCTTCCCTAATTTTTGAGTTATTTCCCTTTCTTTATTTTCATACTTGATTTTTGTCCGGAGCATATCTCCAAAACTGTACTAGCTATGGTTATGAAATTTCACACATGGATGCATCTCATCAAGGGGGAGTGCAGTGGACATGAACCATAACTCTTGCTTGCCTAATTTTTGACTCAAAAGTGCAAACCGGTAGGGGACTATGGTATTGCTTGCAATCCTCCAGTTACTTGTTAAACTAGGAAACCGCAATTATGAATCAACCCTTCTCCATTTTTCTTTGTCTGTCCTTAATCAGCTATTTCACACCACTTTCGTATTCGCTGATGCTTATTCTCATTCAGTATTACCTGATTTAATTACAACTCTATCAACTTTCTCTGTCTGTCTGTCTGTCTGTCTGTCCCTGTCTGTCTGTCTCTGTCTGTGTCTCTGTCTCTCTGTCTGTGTCTCTCTGTCTGTGTCTCTGTCTGTCTGTGTCTCTGTCTCTTTAACTCTCTCTGTCTGTCTGTCTGTCTGTCTGTCTGTATGTCTGTCTGTCTGTCTGTCTGTCTGTCTTTCTCTGTCTCTCTCTGACTCTCTCTGTCTGTCTGTCTGTCTGCTCTCTCTCTCTCTCTCTCTCTCTCTCTCTCTCTCTCTCTCTCTCTCTCTCTCTCTCTCTCTCTCTCTCTTTCTCTCTCTCTCTCTGTGTGTATTTTTATAACTCTTTCAGCACCAAAGGTAGTATTGAGGCTTTTGAAAACAATACGGATTCAGGTTAGTCAGCTCGTGACAAGCCGTATCACCTGAAATCAGCATTGCTTGCTTTTAAGCTATTAAAATATATCAAGCTTAGGACAGAATTGATTGAATTATTTATTTAAGTCATATCACGGCGGCCAGTTCATCTACCCATGTGTGCCATGGCTTTCATATACAACGAAGAACTAGCTACTTTTCCATATAGACTGAATCCCTGCTCGGCCAACTTTCTTTCCGACGATTGACAAAAGTCAATGCGACATGCCGTCATTCGTCTTCCACCAATGGGCTAAGTCTATGTGGAAAAGCAGCCAGTTGCTTGGGAAGATTGTTGTGTGGAGTACTGGTGTGAGAAAACCAGGAAATGCATGAGTAGGTGAACTGGCCGCCGTGATATAACTGAGAAATTGTTAAAAACGGCGTTAAACCCCAATCAATCAATCAATCGATCCATATAGACTGTTATCGTATTGGTGGAATATGATTTGACGTATGAACGCATTGGCGTTGGCTTTTGTCAAACGTCAGAAAGAAAAGAATGATGGCCGAGCAGGGGTTCGAACTCACAACCCCTGTATCAATAACCAGCGGCGTTATTGACCGAGATACCTTGGCTCGGGCTATTTGTAATAGAACATTACTGAAACTAATATATCGAAGGGAGACAACTCTTGTTGTACTGTGGTTTCCACAGCCCTGTGATAAGAAATCCTGATAATACAGACAGGAGTGGCACCAGATGAAAAGGTAGCATCGAGGTTTTTGTGACATATCTTTAAATGAAGAGTGCAGTTAAACCAAATGGGGTTATACGTATAGCTTATCATTATTATTTACATATTTAGCTTTTCTAAATGTATGCAAACAGTGAAGACCCTTTACGAATGCACAGATTCGTCTGAGTGCTCTCTGACTGGAGATAAAAGCATGACTCCTTTTCCTTTGGTCCGACATATACGTAGATATACCATTGTTTTAGATGTCTGTTCATCATATACACAGAAAATGCGTAAGTATGAAACTATTTCTTCTATCCATATGGGTTAATTTTTGATTTTTAGAATATTATAACTTCGGTATTTTAGGAGATATTTCTTGCCGACAAAAATATCTTGTAATTATAATTTGAAAAGGGAAAATGAATTAGCATTAATTGAGTAAAAACTGACCTCATTTTTTCATTCTTAACTACGACTGGTTACCGACGACGTAAAGGGAAACCAAAGTGTCAAAGGTAATTGGAACGAACATGTCACTTGAAGATCTTGAATTACGGATTGTGCGTTTACTCTTTGAACTTATGCCGATATATGAAATAGTTTTAATAGTGTTATCGCCGTTTTCAACAATATTTAAATTCAACCACAGCTTCTTCATTTTCTCAAAGGCATGTGCATTAAGCAACGTTTCAGTTATATCACGGCGTAAAGATACCAGTAATACTACTGGTCCATTTATCCTGACACCAGCGAGTCGGTCGTAAA
>JASEVX010000014.1:15473121-15545621 GCA_031761405.1 Serripes groenlandicus | reverse complement strand
ATACGAATTTATCTTTAACAACGACGTTCCCTTCAAACCCGACGTCTGCACTGATTAATACGAACCTATCTATAACAACTATGTTCCCTTCAAACCCGACGTCTGCACTCATTAATACGAACTTATCTTTAACAACGACGTTCCCTTCAAACCAGACGTCTGCACTCATTAATGCGAATATATCTTTAACAACTATGTTCCCTTCAAACCGACGTCTGCACTCATAAATACGAATCTATCTTTTACAACGACGTTCCCTTCAAACCCGACGTCTGCACTCATTAATACGAACTTATCTTTAACAACGACGGTCGCTTCAAACCAGACGTCTGCACTCATTAATGCGAATTTATCTTTAACATCGACGTTCCATTCAAACCCGACGTCTGCAATGATTAATACGAACCTATCTTTAACAAGGGCGTTCCCTTCAAACCCGACGTCTGCACTCATTAATACGAACTTATCTTTAACAACGACTATCCCTTCAAACCCGACGTCTGCACTCATTAATACGAACCTATCTTTAACAACGACGTCCCTTTCAAACCCGACGTCTGCAATCATTAATACGAACTTATCTTCAACAACGACGTTCCCTTCCAACCCGGCGTCTGCAATCATTAATACGAACTTATCTTCAACAACGATTCACTACGCCGTTTTCACTCATTAGCAGGAATTTATCTTTCATATCGATAGATATATAGGTAAACATGTATAGATTTATTTATGTCTCCATTATTTCAATTGCAGTCCTAGACATAAATGGCACAACATAGAAAAGCATGATAAGTTTTAGAAGTTATGGTTAAATATTCTTCATTTAGTATAGTAGGTTCTACGAATACATTGTTATCACGAATACCAAGGTAAACACAAAACCGGTGTTATCTTTGTTGCGCGCGCAAAACCGGATGTCTTATGATTATATCGGGAAACCCATCCTATAAGGTCTTTTTGAGTTATACTAAATTCAGGAACTTTCAAGATATTTCGGATTACTAATTGATGTTCACATGTTAATTTGTTTATGTAAATGTATGTACATAATGAGATCAGTCATGATTATTTAACCAGAATGAATAACGACGTGCTCTATACAACGAAGTTATGTTTCATAACGATGTTTTTGATCATAAATGTAAAAAAAGGTAACTTTGTTGGTGATGAAGACTAATCAATATCCTCCTCTATGCATTCGTGACCGCCCCGTTAGTAAGAGCGTTCGCCTCGAGAGCGATAGACACACGCCTGAAAACAGGTAGAAATGGCTTCCCTTCTTTGCGGCGTCCAGAGTTGTAGGGATAGCATTACAACTTATCGAGGGCTTGGCGTGAAACGGTTGTAGCTAAAATCCTATTTTGAAAATCCTGGTTTAGGTGCAATTTTGACCCCTTTGTAAACAATGCAAATTTAGGTGCCATTGCTCAGAACGAGCAATGGCACCTAAATTGCCATTGTTTACCAAGAAAAATGATTTAACGCTTATAAAGACTTTATGATGAGGTGATCATCCTTGGTAAAAAAAATACCAATTTTAGTTACAACCGTTTCACGCTAAGCCCTCGATATGCTTTGCCGACACTCTATTGCAGTGTGTGTATACCACGTGACTTATGACGTCATATTTGCATCGTCAGACAGCAATAATTGCTCTTGAAAAAATGTTACAATAATAGTAACTTTTTCATTTCTTCACCCTTTTTAATGAAACATGGCGCAGTCTACGCCGCTTACAATGTCCTATCTCCGTGTTTTTACAGGAGTTTGATTGGTGGTCTAGTTTTTCAAACACTTCGACGAACCTGTTCTCAAAATCAAGTTTTGATAATGCTCCGGCTGTCGGCAATATTAATACATTTTGAGAAAAGGTTCATCGAAGTTTTGAAGAAACTAAACCACTAATCAAACTCCGTTGAAAAACCGGAGATAGGGCTCTGTAAGCGGCGTAGACTGCGCCATGTTTCATTAAAAATGATAAAGAAATAAAAAAGTTACCTTTGTTTTTACTTCTAAACCGAAGTAAAATATTTCTGTCCGCCGTAGCATTTGTGACGTCAATGTCACGTGGTATACACACACACTGTAGTGGTATTCCGTATCTTAAAAGATCAAAGAAGATCTCACTTTTCCTGTTAAAGTCTATGGACTGGGCAAGTTTGAACCACAGGGTTGTTATTTGCATAACTTTCGTAGGGTTCGCCAAGGTTGTGTGTGCTAAATACTGGATTTTCTTTTCAGTTTTCGAATTTAATTTCAATGTAAACAAATAAAAGTCCCCACATGTACAAGTAGTACTGTTAGTTTATCAAGGGAAACTCCGTGATATATCTGAACTACATGAACTGTCAAAATCGGTATAAGCACCATTGACATAGACACACCTGTGTCATCATGCACCGTTTCTATAACCAATTCATGACTGTTGTAGGTATGCATGCTGCGAGAGATACACGACTTTAGCAGCGGGTCTATCAAATACCATACAGCATGTGAGGATCCATTGGTGAGTTATACTTTTAATTCTTTCGCAGCCAAGGGTAAGTAAAGGCTTTTGCAAACAATGTAGATTCGGGTAACGAGCTGTCTCTCCTGAAATCTGCATTGTTTGCCACTTCGAAATTAAATTTTACCAACTTTTATGTTTGACGAACAAATGGAGTGGTCCAATTTTCAACATGGAAGAGTCGATTTTGTGAAATTCAGCTGTGAAAGAGATAATGCGGTCCAAACGACGTACACGACGTTAAAGCAGATAATTCCTATTTGGTTTGGCGTTTCCCCTACAAAGGCAGAGCATTCCTATTTGGCTCGGCGTTTCCATTACAAAGGCAGAGCATTCCTATTTGGCTCGGCGTTTCCATTACAAATGCAGCGCATTCCTATTTGGCTCGGCGTTTCCATTACAAATGCAGCGCATTCCTATTTGGCTCGGCGTTTCCATTACAAATGCAGCGCATTCCTATTTGGCTCGACGTTTCCATTACAAAGGCTAAGCATTTCTATTTGGCTCGGCGTTTCCATTACAAAGGCAGAGCATTCCTATTTGGCTCGACGTTTCCATTACAAAGGCTAAGCATTTCTATTTGGCTCGGCGTTTCCATTACAAAGGCAGAGCATTCCTATTTGGCTCGGCGTTTCCCCTACAAAGTCAGAGCATTTCTATTTGGCTCGGCGTTTCACCTACACAGTCAGAGCATTCCTATTTGGCTCGGCGTTTCACCTACACAGTCAGAGCATTCCTATTCGGCTCGGCGTTTCGATTACAAAGGCAGCGCATTCCTATTTGGCTCGACGTTTCCATTACAAAGGCTAAGCATTTCTATTTGGCTCGGCGTTTCCATTACAAATGCAGAGCATTCCTATTTGGCTCGACGTTTCCATTACAAAGGCTAAGCATTTCTATTTGGCTCGGCGTTTCCATTACAAAGGCAGAGCATTCCTATTTGGCTCGGCGTTTCCCCTACAAAGTCAGAGCATTCCTATTTGGCTCGGCGTTTCACCTACACAGTCAGAGCATTCCTATTTGGCTCGGCGTTTCACCTACACAGTCAGAGCATTCCTATTCGGCTCGGCGTTTCGATTACAAAGGCAGCGCATTCCTATTTGGCTCGGCGTTTCCATTACAAAGGCAGAGCATTCCTATTTGGCTCGGCGTTTCCCCTACAAAGGCAGAGCATTCCTATTTGGCTCGGCGTTTCCCCTACACAGTCAGAGCATTCCTATTCGGCTCGGCGTTTCCACTACAAAGGCAGTGCATTCATAATTTGCTCGGCATTTCCCCTACAAAGGCAGAGCATTCCTATTTGGCTCGGCGTTTCCCCTACAAAGGCAGAGCACTCTATTGGGCTCGGCGTTTCCCCTACAAAGACTGAGCACTCCATGTTGGGCTCGGCGTTAACCCTACAACACAGACCAATAGACAGTTTATGCATGAATTAGCACATACATTCGACCTAGTGACTGCTTTGTCAGGTAAATAATAATGATATCTCATTGTTTTATATCCCCTCTTCAATATTCTTAGTTCAATGTGACACCTTATTTTTCATTTCAAGTCTGCAATTCATGGCCATCAGGCATGTCGCCACGACGACAAAGCCACGGCTATCTAAAACACATCATAGTGACAGTCTGTTCTCATATCATTGGCATATCTTTTATTCTTCCAAAACTTTAGAACTCTGAAAACATTCCCAGTGCTCATAAATGAACACCGTCCTCAAAATAAGGCTTCTGATTGGTAAATTTGGAGAACGAATTGCTTTTAACCAATCAGATTAAACTTGTATAGTCTATATTGTGATTTATTGCATACTTTGATATTGTCCCGTTCACTTTGCATTGAAGAAAGTGGTCATGATTTTTCGATCATGACCGCTGTCAAGGAGTGATCATGACCGTAGATAAGGGCGTGCGAAAATTCTGCATAATTAATATGTTAGGGACTACTTTTTTATGTAAACAAATATGGCTGACCTACATATCGATAGAAACGCGTTGGGAGAGTTTGAGTTGCTAGAGCTGTCAGAAAGGGAGATCGAACTTTTATTAGCGCCGTTTGAAAACGATCTGACAGAAAGTCACCAGGGACGGGGGGAAAAAGGAGTGAACGTAGAAGAGTTCATAAATGAGCAGAAAAAGCCGAACACTTTATCCAGAACGCTCTCTGACGTAAAGAATGTACAGCGGTGGTTGTTTGATGTCAAGCGTGAAAGTAGGAGTATCGAAAATATAACGCCATCCCACCTGAATGACTATTTGGCTGAGATGTTCGTGAGTATTCGCCGAACGAATGGAGAAGATTACGAGCCTGTGTCATTAGAATGCATCAAAAACAGCGTTGAGAGGCACTTGAAAGAGAAGGGTTACCCAATGTCCCTTAAGGATAGGGTGTTACATAAGGCAATTTCGGCACTTCAGGCTAAAAAGAGGGAACTGGCCAAACGTGGGAAAGGTAAAGCACCGAACAAGTCGTACGATATCACAGCTGATGAAGTGGAAAGGATGTATAAGTGTGGTGGGTTTGGAACTTCCAACCCTAGGAATTTGCAAACAACACTGTTTTACAATTTTGGAACACAGTTTGGGCTAAGGGCACGTGATGAAGCCAGACAGCTTAGATTTGGGGATATAGAGATGAAATCTACATCTGAGGGAGAAAAATTTCTGGAATTTTCAGAGAGAACCTCCAAAACAAGAGATGGAACAAACCTGAAAGTCAACAGAGATACAGTTCCCAGAATTTATCCTGCAGAAATGTTGCAACATGACAGGTACAATATCTTTGAAATCCAATTGATTAAATGAATGAGCATGTATTTTGACCATGTATTTAAAATGTTGATATCAGGATTGTGTATTGGCTACAACACTAGTCAGAAATAAAAAATAATACAGTATATAGTAAATACAGTGTTGGTTAACTAGTTCAAGCTATTTATACTATGTTTAAATGAAATTATTATTATGGGTTGTTGTTTGTTTTTTTGCAGAGATCCAGTAAAATTATATGAAACCTTTGTCAAAAGAAGGCCTTTAGAAATGATGAAGCCAGACAGCCCGTTTTACTTAACACCTATTCCAATTAGCAGAATCACCACTGGGAATGATACTGAGCCCTGGTAAGTTATAATTACATTTACTGTTATTTTGCTTCACTGATATTTTCTTGAAGGAAAGAAAACCCATTATAAATGTCCTTTTGATCTAGCAGGTAATTGATTATTGATCACACAAATCATGTACTGATGTAACTCTTAATAAATATGTTCTAGTGTCTGATGAAGAAATTATACAATCAATGAAATAATAGAAATCTTAAAATGTTGTTTTAATCTAGCAGATGCATTTTCATAACTCAGACATTTTGTAGTACTGTTTAATGGTGTAAATATTTATTTAAATGTTAAAGTTTCTGAAAAAAGGTATCACTTTCATTGAAAAAAACACTCCTTTTAAATGTGTTTGTTATTTATTAATTACATTGATGTGTACTGGTTTAACTCTCAATGTTCATCAAAAAGTATGCTTTAAATGTAAACAGTCCATTTTAAATGTTGTTTTGATCAAACAGATGGTTGTTTATTAAACACACACATGTGTGAAGTTGTAACTCTCAGTGGATGTGTTCAGGTGTGTGAAAATAGTTTTGATAACAAATAAAGTACTTAAAAAACAACAATAAAAACTCAATTTTAAATGTTGCTTTGGTTAAGTAGGTGATTATTGTTTGATGGCACACATTATGTGATGACATAATTCTCAATAACTATTATAAGGGTTGTTTTGATCAAGTAGAATACTGTTAATTAATCACACATACATGTATGAGTGCAGTTGTAAATCTCAATAAGTTGTTCAATTGTCTGAAAAATGTTTTGATCAAACATATGGTTGTTTATTAAACACACACATGCATTTGTGAAGTTGTTACTCTCAATGTATGTGTTCAGGTGTCTGAAAATAGTTTTGATAACAAATAAAGTACTTAAAAAAAACAATAAAAACTTAATTTTAGATATATTGCTTTGGTTAAGTAGGTGATTATTGTTTCATGACACACATCATGTGATGATATAATTCTCAATAACTATTATAAGTGTTGTTTTGATCAAGTAGACTATTGTTAATTAATCACAAATATAAGTGCAGATGTAATTCTCAATAAGTTGTTCAAGTGTCTGAAAAATGTACTCCTTCTGTATGAAGGGTGTGCCATAAATGAAATGAAATAAGATTACTTTAAAACCAAACACTTTTTTTCAGGTACTATCCCAGACCTATGGGTCACAATTGTCTAGGAAATTTACTAAAGATTGCAGCAAAAGAGGCCAATATCCAGAAAAAAGTAACCAACCATAGTGTTAGGAAAACTACAGTTACTAAGCTCTCTCAAGCTGGTGTACATCCTCAGAAAATCATGAAGATTACTGGTCACAGAAATATACAATCTATTACACATTATGATGCTTCCTTGACTGAGTGTGAACAGAAGAAAATGTGTAGTATTTTACAAGGACAGTCCCAGAATAGCCAGAACTTATCTTCCCCATCTCCTTCTCTCAGTGTATCACATCCTACACATGAACCCAGGACAAATGGCATCCCAGCTTTTTTAGCTGGCTCCACATTTCATAACTGTACATTTAATTTTTAGTTAGATATCCAGTACTTTTTAATGATTTTGTGTCAGTAAACATGCAGTACTACAGATGACTGTTAACATAAAATATCAAAAGGCTGATGTTATTATCTAAAGAGTGAACATAACAAAATCATTTTTCTTTGCTATTTCATTTGTTAGGGTTTAAAATTATTTTGAGATTTGTGACATTCATGATTCCGATTGTTTACTGTTATTTCTTGTTACACTTATATAGGCTTTCAAGTTACTTTTATTTTATTGATATATCAATAAAACGTTGAATTGTGGTAAAATTGTGTTTTTTACAGCTTTATCTTCAAAATGGATTGCAGTCCTGCCTTTTCAATGTTGTTGTCCGGATAGTAATTTATCCGGGTACTACTACACTAGTATTTATCACGGATGATTTTCAATGTTTATATCGATCGGGGGAAAACAACGAGATAAATCGAAGGCCATAGTTTTATTTTAACACTGTGAATAAATAATTATGCCAAATATTTGCTTGATTGAATAGAATCGGCATTGTTTGTTTCAATCCGAACGCCGGATTACAGAATGCATCGACTCATTAATATTCAGAACATTTAGAGCAACGGCTCATTAATATTCATATATTCATAAACTGAAATATTACTCCGCACACACAAAACACGCCCTTATAAATGAATATGTAAGTTTTATTTTTGTAATACATCTTAAATGTAACAAATAAAACGTCAAATGTGTAAAACAAGATAATTCACAATATCAAAGTATGCAATAAAAAGGTTATTGACCCTGTACTGTGAAATCATCGTTGGACCTCGTTCTTTGGCGAACGTAGCCTCGCAAGCTCGGCAACGTCAACCAAAGAACTCGGTCCAACGATGATTTCACAGTACAGGGTCAATAACCTATAGTGTGCCACATTATTGTACCTTCAGGTGTGTGCAAGTCACGGCGTTAAGTCATTGTCGCATCGCAGACAAAGCCACGGCTGTCATAAATGTTGTTACGTTGACTACTGCAATGACCAGTGCGATGCCCTCTCGACGACGCCACAATTACCCACAACGTTGTCGAGTCTACCGAGTAAGCTATGAGCGAAATACGAATGATATTTTTTTTATTATTATCATTATTAATGAATTCGATGGCCTTCACCTTCCAGACTACAATATTCGCCTCATCTAGGTGGCAAGCATGCATACATTATATATGAGCCGTTCCACGAGAAAACCAACATAATTGACTGCGTAATGTATCGACCCAGACCAGCCTGCGCTGTCCGCGCAGGCTAATCCGGGCCGACACACTACGTCTCAGGGGAATAGAGGTAAAGAGTAATGATTCATGAAACAGAGAGTCAACAGGAGGCGAAAAGTATATATCCGGGTAAGCCTGCGCGGCATGCCTAGGCTGATCCGGGTCGATACATTACGCAGAGTCAATAATGTTGGTTTTCTCGTGGAACGGCTCAATTATATACAGTCCAAGCTGTGTTTAAAGACCATCCACGGGAAGGGTTCAATCGGGTGACATAATCACAGGCGGTCTTTAATTACAGGGACATTCGTGCAGAAAATGAGTAATTGGGAAATTGAAATTGCTATAGACAGGGAATTGCTAAACAAAGGTGGTCTTTAGCAGAAGTTTTACTATACTGCGAACGTTTATAGAAATAATATTGGATGACAATAATCATAATTCCCAAGTGACAAATAATATATTATCAATCGAACGGGATGATATCAAATGACGTCACGACAATTACGTCACCACTTATGTGCATATTCATGTTATGAAAGCGCAACATAAAATCATGCTACTTTTATAACAAGCGTCAGAATTTTCATTTAAGAAATAATGGAAAACCGCACGTGCTAAGTTACAACAACATAATTTTGCTATACATGGTTCATATACAATAGATGTAATAATAATGATGGTATTCGTTTCGTTTTGTTTGTTTGTTTTATTTGGGTTTTACGCCGTTTTCAACATTATTTCAGTTTTATCACAGCAACAGTTCTTTTATTAATGATCCCTGGGTAAAGCTTTCATGGTCATGAAGTTACCTCTAGCAATTGTTTTATCCAATATGACCTTGGTATTTCAAGGTCACGAAGACAATGTTTAATTCCAGTAAATACAGGTCAAGATTTATACTGCTATAACTGTCCAACTATGGAGGTACCTGACGCCTGCCTGGCGTTTACAATGTGTGGACAAGATGAGGTGTGTCTGACAGTCTGTCTGTATGGCAAGCCGTTTTACTATTCATTCGAATTAGATTTATTTCTCTAACAAAGAAAGATATCTCTGTAAGATAGAGTGATCATTCTCTTGTTTTGAAAGATATCTCTCTAAGTTATAGAGATATCTCTGTGACTTAGATATATATATATTTTACTTAACTCATGCTTGAGGGATATCTCCATAACTTAGAGAGATATCTCTATAACTCAGAGAGATATCTCTGTAACTGAAAGCGATATCTGTCTAACATGCTTAGAAAGAGATCTCTCCAATTAAGTTAGATATCTCTGAATGTTCGAGAGATATCTTCATATTTAAGATATCTATTTATGTTTGAGAGATATCACTATTATTTAGGTTTTCGATTTATAGTTATATTTTATTAATGATAGATTAATTGATTGGAATTTAAACCCGTTTTCAACAGTATTTCAGTCACGGCGGCCAGTTCATCTAAAATGTGTTTCATGAACTACTCGCAGCAATACTGCACGCAACAGAATGACGCTAGTCACAATGACTTTTGTCAAGCTTCGGAAAGAATGAACGGCCGAGCCGGGGTTCGAACTCATGAGGACTTTTGGCATTTACACTTTTCATTTAGTGTTGGAATTACCATGCATGCGTTTCGTTGACCTTTAGCTGGTTTGTCTTTTCATTTTGATATTTGAATTTTAAACAGTCCATAAACAGAAATATTGTAATATATATATTTATTTTCACCAGGTGTGTATGATTCGTGACAAGTATTCGTCGTCTACAAACAGAATGGAATATTCGACTTCCTGTGAATCCAGACAGGTAATGTAATATACATCCAATTAGGATGATCTCGGTAAAACTCGTAAACGCTCGGATCATCTGATTTATCTCGATAAAACTCGTAAACGCTCGGATCATCTGATTTGTCACGGCAAAACTCGTAAACGCTCAGATCATCTGATTTGTCTCGGTAAAACTCGTAAACGCTCGGATCATCTGATTTGTCTCGATAAAACTCGTAAACGCTCGGATCATCTGATTTATCGCGGTAAAACTCGTAAACGCCCGGATCATCTGATCTGTCTCGGCAAAACTCGTAAACGCTCGGATCATCTGATTTGTCTCGGTAAAACTCGTAAACTCTCGGATCATCTGATTTATCTCGGTAAAACTCGTAAACGCTCGGATCATCTGATTTATCTCGGCAAAACTCGTAAACGCTCGGATCATCTGATTTGTCTCGGTAAAACTCGTAAACGCTCGGATCATCTGATTTGTCTCGATAAAACTCGTAAACGCTCGGATCATCTGATTTGTCTCGGTAAAACTCGTACACGCTCGGATCATCTGATTTGTCTCGATAAAACTCGTAAACGCTCGGATCATCTGATTTGTCTCGGTAAAACTCGTAAAGGTTCGGATCATCTGATTTATCTCGGTAAAACTCGTAAACGCTCGGATCATCTGATTTGTCTCGATAAAACTCGTAAACGCTCGGATCTGATTTATCTCGGTAAAACTCGTAAACGCTCGGATCATCTGATTTGTCTCGGCAAAACTCGTAAACGCTCGGATCATCTGATTTATCTCGGTAAAACTCGTAAACGCTCGGATCATCTGATTTGTCTCGGCAAAACTCGTAAACGCTCGAATCATCGGATTTGTCTCGGTAAAACTCGTAAACGCTCGGATCATCTGATTTGTCTCGATAAAACTCGTAAACGCTCGGATCATCTGATTTGTCTCGGTAAAACTCGTAAACGCTCGGATCATCTGATTTATCTCGGTAAAACTCGTAAACGCTCGGATCATCTGATTTATCTCGGTAAAACTCGTAAACGCTCGGATCATCTGATTTATCTCGGTAAAACTCGTAAACGCTCGGATCATCTGATTTGTCTCGGCAAAACTCGTAAACGCTCAGATCATCTGATTTGTCTCGGTAAAACTCGTAAACGCTCGGATCATCTGATTTGTCTCGGTAAAACTCGTAAACGCTCGGATCATCTGATTTATCTCGGTAAAACTCGTAAACGCTCGGATCATCTGATTTGTCTCGGTAAAACTCGTAAACGCTCGTATCATCTGATTTATCTCGATAAAACTCGTAAACGCTCGGATCATCTGATTTATCTCGGTAAAACTCGTAAAGGCTCAGATCATCTGATTTGTCTCGGCCAAACTCGGATTATATCTTTCATACTAGTTATTTCTCGTACCGTTTCGACTTAAAGCTGTCATGTCTTCTTATGAATATACACAAACATTAGGATATTGTGTCCGTTTCGACATTTGTGATGTTGATAATGAAAATTACCTATTTCACATTGGAAGATATCGGGCACATCTCCTCCTATTGGCGGAAATAGTCAAAATGATGGTGGTTAAAGATTTCCAATCTTAATGACTTTTCAATTTTTTAAACAATGGACTCAACATAACTCTAACATGTGAAATTTCGAATAAATTAGATCCATATACAATACGATACAATACATTACGGTACAATACACTACTAAACAATACACTATAAAAACAATACAATACAATACAAAACAACACAAGGCAATATAATACAAAACAAAACAGTATAATACAAAACAATACAATACAATACGATACAATACAATACAAAACAATACAATATAAAAGCAAATCAAATAAAACAAAACAACACAATGCAATACAATACAAAACAATACAATATAATACGATACAATACAAAACAATCATGTACATACATGTACAGTACAAATAGCAAAACACAAAGTGTACTCAAGATAGCTTGAAGATGTGATAACTCGAATATACAGTCAAACTTGTGTAAGCAGACACCCCTATTTAGAAGCCAGCTTGTAAACACTATTTTCTTCTATATTTTACCTGTATTAAGCAGCCACCTCTGTTCAGCAGTCAATTTTCTCTCCCCTGGGTGGTTGTCTAGAGAAGTTTGACTGCATATGTTTTTAACTAGAATCTTTCCGAAGTCATTTATGGATCCCTTTCTGCATTGATATATCGAGAGTCAGCTCTCTTCAAGAATTGTGATCAAATTCTAACACATTATAGGCGCATTTAAGGTGTGTGTTGCCCTGCTTAACATAGCCAACCTTTTAAATAGATGCAAACAATAGTTAAGGATCTATGGACGCATTACTCAAACACGTAGTTATCAATCATTTATTTCGACTTCGAGTTATCGAGATGCAGCTGTAAATGTATTGCGATCATAGTTATTCTCACAAATTATATGCACATTTAAGGTTTATGTTTCCTTGCAAAATATAGCCAACCCTTCAAATAGATGCCACAATTAGTTTAGAATATATGGACGGATAACTCGAACACGTAGTTATTTTAGTAGTTTATTTCGACTTCGAGTTTCCGAGAATCAACTGTAAATATATTTTGATTAAATTGCTTATACATTATAGGTTTGTGTTTCCTTGCTTAATATCGCCAACCCTACACATAGATGTCACACGTGCTGCACCACGGATTTCTGCAATGATAAATGTGATACGTCACAGACAACGTCATATCCGGTCGCACCGACCACTAAACATACCACATCTCGGCCTTCGACGGTAACCCAAGCAACGACAATATCCGTCAAACCTTCAGTATCAGGTAAGTTGATTGATTGATTGATTGTTTGGTGTTTTGCAAGACTTTGATAATGGAAGTAATGTCTGCCCTCCTTGGCGCTCAGGGTTGCGGGGTAAGCATTACGACTGACTGACTGGTGTCAGAATAAATGGATCAGAAGTAGTTGTAGCTTTCGCAGAAACGCCGCGATATAACTGAAAAAATGTAGAAAGCGGCGTAAAACACCAAACAATTAATTATAAAAACTATTCTAAACGCTCATTTCGGTGTCTGGCATTATGCCAACATACTACCTGCTGAAAGATGCACGATAGTCTCATTTATTATCTAAATAATGTTTTATATCAAGACATAACTCCCCTTTATTATATACAGTAACCTGCACACTTTCCGACGCAAATACGTGCAGATGGTCACGTGCAGCTCAAACCCGACGGACTAAAATTTCGCACGGACTTAAATTTATATGGTAATGGTATGTCACTGAAATATGATATGACATCAATGAAATATGAATTCACGTCATTCTAACTTAGGTTGTGGGGCATGCTTTACACGCTAATACTACATTATATTACATGTGTAAATTGTGTTATTTCGTTATTTAAAACATACAAATTTGTATATTTTGTATTGATTATGTCTTAAAAGTTAAACAAGGTATATACTAAAAAGGGCAATTAAGTTGCAGTAGTGATATTTGGCTTTGTATTGTCTACTTGGAGCATGGACAATTTGACATATATCTCCACCTTCGGTCACGCGAGATATAAATTGGCCATGAGTCTCGTAGAACAATACCAACCACGATATCGCTACTGAAACATAATATTCCCTACGTGCAGTAAGCGCTCGTTCTCAGAGACTGAGTCTCCCCATATGAGCCGTTCCACGAGAAAACCCAAAGAGCGTAAATTATCGACCCGGATCAGCCTTAGCATGGCGGGTAGTCTTATCCGGGCTGACACTTTTCGCCTCCTGTGGATTTTCTGTTTCAGGAATCATTACTCTATATCTCTATCGGCCTGAGACGGAGTATGTCTGTCCGGATCAGCCTGCGCATAGTGTCCATAGTGTTGTTTTTCTCGTGGAACGGGTCATATTGTATTTTATCTGGTTGATCATTTAAACACCAAGACGCATTTTTAATGTATCTACCAGAGACGACTTCTGTTATCTCAAAGCGAGCAATTTTGTATTTTGCCATAAACGTTTTTATCTGTTTTGTCAGTAATTATAAACATATGTACCTTTTTTTTACACGTTTAAGATGTAATCGGCTGGATATTTGATGCATTTTGGGAAATGGTTTGTTGTCTCCTTGGCGCTCAGGGTTGCGGGGTTACCAGTACGACTGACCGGCTGGTGGCAGGATAAATTGACCAGTAGTACTGATAAATTACCAACGAATCGTCGTGATATAACTCAAACAATTTGAAAACTGCATGAAGCACCATACAAGCAAACAAACACAAATATTTAGTTCATCAGATGACAATGCTTTTATCCGATCTAATATACCCATTATACGTATTTCTTTATATGTCACACGTGTAATATAACATGACCGAATCACTATTTTTGTGTTCATCCTTAAATGTTAACAAAATGGCTTAGAACGTGTATCCGGTAAACACAAACGTCACGATAGATAGACGAGGTTAAGGGACAATTATCGGTCATAAAAATATTTTTGTGTGTGATAAGTTACCAGTTTATTAAGTATTACATGTTGGGATATTATCTGACAGCGAAAACCCGATTTTCTTTTTGTGTTTCGTCATGTGAGATCCTATATATATCATATTATTATTATATTTAATCCATATATCATATTATATCATATTATATTATATTTATTCTATATATCATACTATATCATGTTATGTTATATCATATAGGAAATAGACCTGTATGCTACAGTTGCGACGGGGTGGATAGTTTATCTGACTGTCTTAATATTATGCAATGTCGGCACGATCAGGTAAGTTGAGTAGATTTTCGTAAGTTTTGTTTTTCAGCGAAACTGTTTATTGTAACCATGATCCCTCAGAGAGAAATGTGGGAAACTGTTTATTGTTACCATGATCCCTCAGAGAGAAATTTGGGAAACTGTTTATTTTTTACCATGATCCCTCAGAGAGAAATTTGGGAAACTTTTTATTGTTACCATGATCCCTCAGAGAGACATTTGGGAAACTGTTTATTTTTACCATAATCCCTCAGAGAGACATTTGGGAAACTGTTTATTGTTAGCATGTTCCCTCTGAGAGACATTTGGGAAACTGTTTATTGTTAGCATGTTCCCTCTGAGAGACATTTGGGAAACTGTTTATTGTTAGCATGATCCATCAGAAGGACATTTGGGAAACTGTTTATTGTTACCATGATCAATCAGAGAGACATTTGGGAATCTGTTTATTGTTACCATGATCCCTCAGAGAGACATTTGGGAAACTGTATATTGTTACCATAATCCCTCAGAGAGACATTCGGGAAACTGTTTATTGTTACCATGATCCCTCAGAGAGACATTTGGGAAACTGTTTATTGTTACCATGATCCATCAGAGCGACATTTGGGAAACTGTTTATTGTTACCATGATCCCTCAGAGAGACATTTGTGAAACTGTATATTGTTACCATAATCCCTCAGAGAGACATTTGGGAAACTGTTTATTGTTAGCATGATCACTCAGAGAGACATTTGGGAAACTGTTTATTGTTACCATGATCCCTCAGAGAGACATTTGGGAATCTGTTTATTGTTACAATGATTCCTCAGAGAGACATTTGGGAAACTGTATATAGTTACCATAATCCCTCTGAGAGACATTTGGGAAACTGTTTATTGTTAGCATGATCCCTCAGAGAGACATTTGGGAAACTGTTTAGTGTTACCATGATCAATCAGAGAGACATTTGGGAATCTGTTTATTGTTACCATGATCCCTCAGAGAGACATTCGGGAAATTGTTTATTGTTACCATGATCCCTCAGAGAGACATTTGGGAAACTGTTTATTGTTACCATGATCCCTCAGAGAGACATTTGGGAAACTGTTTATTGTTACCATGATCCATCAGAGAGACATTTGGGAAACTGTTTATTGTTACCATGATCCCTCAGAGAGAAATTTGGGAAACTGTTTATTGTTAGCATAATCCCTCAGAGAGACATTTGGGAAACTGTTTATTGTTACCATGATCCCTCAGAGAGAAATATTGGAAACTGTTTATTGTTACCGTGATCCCTCAGAGAAACATTTGGGAAACTGTTTATTGTTACTATGATAACTCAGAGAGACAATTGGGAAACTGTTTATTGTTAGCATGATCCCTCAGAGAGATAATTGGGAAACTGTTTATTGTTACCATGATCCCTCAGAGAGAAATTTGGGAAACTGTTTATTGTTAGCATGATCCATCAGAAGGACATTTGGGAAACTGTTTATTGTTACCATGATCAATCAGAGAGACATTTGGGAATCTGTTTATTGTTACCATGATCCCTCAGAGAGACATTTGGGAAACTGTATATTGTTACCATAATCCCTCAGAGAGACATTCGGGAAACTGTTTATTGTTACCATGATCCCTCAGAGAGACATTTGGGAAACTGTTTATTGTTACCATGATCCATCAGAGCGACATTTGGGAAACTGTTTATTGTTACCATGATCCCTCAGAGAGACATTTGTGAAACTGTATATTGTTACCATAATCCCTCAGAGAGACATTTGGGAAACTGTTTATTGTTAGCATGATCACTCAGAGAGACATTTGGGAAACTGTTTATTGTTACCATGATCCCTCAGAGAGACATTTGGGAATCTGTTTATTGTTACAATGATTCCTCAGAGAGACATTTGGGAAACTGTATATTGTTACCATAATCCCTCAGAGAGACATTTGGGAAACTGTTTATTGTTAGCATGATCCCTCAGAGAGACATTTGGGAAACTGTTTATTGTTACCATGATCCCTCAGAAAGACATTTGGGAATCTGTTTATTGTTACAATGATTCCTCAGAGAGACATTTGGGAAACTGTATATTGTTACCATAATCCCTCAGAGAGACATTTGGGAAACTGTTTATTGTTAGCATGATCCCTCAGAGAGACATTTGGGAAACTGTTTAGTGTTACCATGATCAATCAGAGAGACATTTGGGAATCTGTTTATTGTTACCATGATCCCTCAGAGAGACATTCGGGAAACTGTTTATTGTTACCATGATCCCTCAGAGAGAAATATTGGAAACTGTTTATTGTTTCCATGATCCCTCAGAGAAACATTTGGGAAACTGTTTATTGTTACCCTGATAACTCAGAGAGACAATTGGGAAACTGTTTATCGTTAGCATGATCCCTCAGAGAGATAATTGGGAAACTGTTTATTGTTACCATAATCCTTCAGAGAGACATTTGGGAAACTGTTTATTGTTACCATGATAACTCAGAGAGACAATTGGGAAACTGTTTATTGTTAGCATGATCCCTCAGAGAGATAATTGGGAAACTGTTTATTGTTACCATGATCCCTCAGAGAGATAATTGGGAAACTGTTTATTGTTAGCATGATCACTCAGAGAGACATCTAGGAAACTTTATTGTTAGCATTTTTCCTTTGAGAGACATTTGGGAAACTGTTTATTGTTACCATATTCCCTCGGAGAGAAATGTGGGAAACTGTTTATTGTTACCATGATCCCTCGGAGAGAAATGTGGGAAACTGTTCATTGTTACCATGAACACCTTTAGCGGGATATGTTTCTTCCGTTTTGGAATTTGTTTGTTTGTTTGGTTGATAACGTAACATTTCACAAGAGATCAGGTATACCATACCACTGCGTTTCTTTGGTAAGTTACCAGCTCAATCCAGGGGGTTTTCAGCAATAGGCTAACAGTCTATGTGGAAAAGCAGCCGGTTGCTTGGAAAGTATGTTGTGTTGAGTACTGGTATGAGAAAGCAAAGAAACGCATGGGTAGGTGAACTGACCGCCGTGATATGACTGAACGATTGTTGAAAACGGCGTTAAACCGCAATCAATCAATCAATCAATCACTCAATCAATCAATCAATCACTCACTCAATCAATCAATCAATCAATCAATTACTCAATCAATCAATCAATCAATCAATCAATCAATCAATCTATTGGTCCATTCATACCGAAACCGTAAGTTTGTTTAAACTGAAGCGAGTCAGCCATTATGTTATCCTCGTGATCCTTATTGCCAAGAAGGGAAGTCCGTATTACCATCGTTTAATTGATTGATTGATTGATTGGGGTTTAACGCCGTTTTTAACAATTTCTAAGTCACCATCGTTTATAGCCATTGGTATGACCCGGCCGTTGATCTAACAGTCGAACTCTCTCCTGCGCCACTGTTGGATAAGAAGTGGTTAGCGTCGGGGGATTTCGAAACCGGGTGTCCCGGGTTCGATCCCCAGTCGCGGCACTACGGTCATGGTGGATTGCCCTTGGAGGGCAAGGCACATTTTCCTAGCCTAGTACTGGTTTGTTTACCCAGGGATCATGAATATACGTGAACTGTCGCCGTGATATAACTGAAATAATGATGAAAGCGGCGTAAAACCCCCAATAGATAAATAAATTTGGATAATAAAAGTCTGGTTTGTATCACTCGTATGACGGACTACATGGTGTAGAGGTATGGGCGGCCGCCTCAGAAGCGGGAGATGAAGGTTCGATCCCAGACAACCGTCTCGGTGGGGTTGTGGTAGAGCTTCTGTCTCGGGTGCGGGAGGGCGCGGGTTGCATACCCGGCTGGGTCATACTTAATACCTTAACAATGGTTGGAATGACTGCCCTCATTGGCGTTCAGGGTTAAGGAGTAACTTACCAAGGAAATGCTATGATATAACTGAAAAATTGTTGAAAGCATCCTTAAACACCAAACAATTAATCAATCACTCAACTTTTGATCTGATTTTAATGGGATTGCTTAACCAATAACCGCGCCGGGTATTCGGGGGATGTCAAACATCTTTACCTGTAATCGCGGGAATCGAACCAGGGACCATTGAACCTCAAGAAAGGTAGTCTACATCAGAGCCACTGGTTCTTTTTATAACATGCGTATTACAGGTGTGTATGCTAAGCGAGCTCGCCCCGGACAGGAGGGGAACGATTAAGTATAAAGCGATGTGCGAAACTAAACAGGTATGTAACCTTTACCTTGAAGCTTGACCTTGAAGCTTGACCTTGCATTTTGACATTGAAGTGTAATGTAGGAAATTCTAGTCAATCGAAGCGAATGCCTAGCAAGTGTTATAACACATCTACTAGATCTTTATCACCATCTCTAATTTATCTTAAATACTCGCAAATTTATTATATGAAGACATTCGTTTTATTTTTATTTTTAATTTTGATCAAATTGTTGAATGATTATGCATGCGTTGGCATAGCAACGGATGAGTAAGCCCTCTTGTAGGAGATGAACTTGATCAGATTTAAGATTTCATTTAAATCGATTACTTTTGAATTTGATATTTGACTATGTCCCTTTAACCCTTTCCCTCATACGACAATTCTGCAGCAGACGACTTTGAACGTATTTTGTTAACCCTTTCCCTCATACGACAATTCTGCAGCAGACGACTTTGAACGTATTTTGTCAAAACATAGAAAATCTCTATAATTGAATGGATAACCTATGACAAAAAGTGGAAAACATTGTGGCAAAAGGAGAAATTGCACGTTTTGTTCAATTTCTTCTTTTGTCACTATGTTTTCAAAAAGCCGTCTGCTGCAGAGGCGTCAGAAAGTGTCTATATGAGGGAAAGGGTTAATTGGATACAGTATGTTTAAACTACATGTACTAGAAACTCCTGTGATTATTGTTAGAATTTTCTATGAATCGTGATTTATTCATAAACAATGTAAATCCGATAAAGGTTAATAACATGATTGCTAGTACCAACAATGTCTTTATTACACTGTTCAAATTATTGCAAATTCACCACGAATACATACACACTAGAATATATGAGCCGTTCCTCGTGAAAACCAACATTATGGTATCTGCGTAATGTATCGAATCAGATCAGTCTGCGCAGTCCGCGCAGGCTAATCGGGGCAGATACATTCCATCTTAGGGGGATAGAGGTATAGAGTAATGCCTCCTGAAACAGAAAATCCATAGGGAAGCGAAAAAATGTCTTTCCGGGTTAGGCTGCGCGGCATGCTTAGGCTGATCCGGGTCGATACTTAACGCAGAGTGTCTAATGTTGGTTTTCTCGTGGGACGGCTCATATCTGCTCCTACACATCATACAATCTAAAGATATTGGACATTAAAGGGACTGAACTCCAGATACCCAACTGTCGAAAAAAAAAATCCAATTTTAAGAAAATAAGTGTTATTTTTGTATTTGGGGCATTAACATATGAAAACTGACATATTACATACCCCTACAATCGATGAGATTTTCTTGTTTTCGATACTTTTTCCATCGCAAATTCTACCCTGTCAGTAACGGGGTAAGTATTTTTAAATAGGAAACCCCTTCATCGGGACAATTGAAAACGACTCAAGTTCACTTTATTGATAACAAACGACACATTTTCTATCCTGGTTTTACTTGGATAACATAAAGAATAACATTTAAAGCGAATTCGATTTTTTTTTTTTTTTTTTTTTCGTGCCATCTGGATTTCAGTCGCTTTAAGTATAACTTCTCGTTAATAGCCAATAACGTCACTGACTTCTTATTTTTTCCCCTTAGGTTTACAACTATTATAATAGTACTTGACGGATAAACGATATCAAAGTGTAACGATGCTAAATACCATTAATTGATATAAATGTCTATAACTAGTGTAATAACAATGCTACGTAACGTCATAATGAAAAGCATTGAAAATGACCGCGCTATATAGCGACGTTATATATATTTCGCGCTAATAATCGTCGAATTGGAATTTATGATATAAATAGAATATAACATTCGTGGTCATTCAATACAAAATTTTATTAAACTCGTTTTTCTAAAATTTCGTATTGAATGACCACTTATGTAATATCCTCTATTTATATATTACAAGGTATGTGAAGCCTTGTCTAGTCTACATATCAGCACATCAAGCAATGTATGTCACGTGTGTTGTGTCCAAGACCTTTGTAACGGGAACTGTGGTAATGAACGAACAACGCCCACCCTTACAACAACAACAACACAGCTGTCCACAGCAACCTCGGTAACATCGACCATACAGACAAGCACCCAAACGATGAGCGAGTCCACAACAGCAGGTTAACGGATTGATTTGTACCATTTTATTGAAAAGGGAGATCACTCTAATTTTTTACAAAATTGCGATTTGTGAAGTCGATAATCGAAATCTCATTTGAATCACAGAAAAACAGGCAATATTTTTAAGTTAATTCTTTCAGCGCCAGTGACAATATTAAAGTTGTTTGCAAAACAATGCAGATTCAGGTGAGTCAACTCATAACGATCTGTCTCATCTGAAACCAGCATTCTTTTGTATTTAAGTTATCAAAATATTTATTCCCCAAACATTTGTTACATGAGAAATGGAGACGCCCGATCTTGAATATGGCAGATTCTACTTTAAACAACTCGGCGCTGAAAGAGTTAAGCGACGAGCGTAGATTTAGATCAGTCTGCTCCTTTAACCAGTATGATCTGGATCGTCGTCTTGATAGTTGTACTGGCATTCCCGAGGCGATCAGTTTACGCGTATACTTCGATGGCTTGGCGTGAAACGGTTGTAACTAAAAACCTATTTTGAAAACCCTGGTTTAGGGGCAATTTCGACCCATTTGTAAACAATGCAAATTTAGGTGCCATTGCTCAGAACGAGCAATGGCACCAACATTTCCATTGTTTACCAAGAAAAATGATTTAACGCTTAAAAATACTTTATAGCGAGGTGATTAACCTTGGTAAAAAAATACAATTTTAGTTACAACCGTTTCACACCAAGCCCTCGACTTGGTTCCCGAGCAACGTTAGTATTGATAAGAGAACTGTTGGAACTGAAATATTGCTGCAAATGGATATGAGATGTCCCACGATAAATGCAACATTGTAGACTCTGCGTAAAGTATCGGCTTGGGTCAGCTTGAGCATGCCGCGTAGGCTTACCCGGATTGACACTTCTCGCCTCCTGTGGATTTTCTGTTTCAGGAATTATTGCTCTATACTTCTATCCCCCTGAGACAGAATGTTTCGGTCCGGATCAGTCTGCACGGACTACGCAGGCTGATCTGGATCTATACTTTACGCAGAGGCCATAATGTTGGTTTCCTCATATATACCTCATTCGCCTTTTCAAACATACTTTCGTTTTCTGACGTCTCCACAGCAGATGACTTTCAAAACATTGTGTCAAAAGGAGAAATTGCTCATCATGAACAATTTCTTCTTTCACCTAAATATTTTTGAATCGATTCAATAATCATGCTTTCATTGACATAAATATTTCCATAGTTTTGCATGTATGTTTTCAAAGAAGAATTTATTTGTATGTGGGAACAGGGGGGGTTAAAAATGAATGCATTCTAGGTTTTCTTTTATTTTTTTTAACATAGGTAGCACAATTTACAGCAACTGTTAACATTTGTTAAAGAAAAAGAAAATACAGGATATTGTTTGAAACAATTCCAATTATTAGAAAGCAAATAAAATACTGCTGCAGCAGTGTTTAAAAGTCGTTTAAGGTATAAAGAATCCTCACTGTATTATCAATCTAGTACATACATAAACAAATCGCTAGAATGATGAAGTGATCGAGTGTGACATGCGTGCATTCGAATGTTTGTGTATATGTGTGCATGTTTATGAGTAAGTGTTATCATTCTATGTTGGTTTTAACGGTAAGACCAATTTAAATTGAACCTGATTGATTGATTGATTGATTGGGGTTTAACGCCGTTTTTAACAATATCTCAGTTATATCACGGCGGCAAGTTCACCTACTCATGCATTTCCTGGTTTTCTTACACCAGTACTCCACGCAACAATCTTCCCAAGCAACTGGCTGTTTTTCCACATGGACTTAGCCCACTGGTGGAAGACGAATGGCGCATGTCGCATTGACTTTTGTCAATCGTCGGAAAGAAAGTGGCCGAGCCGGGATTCGAACTCACAACCCCTGGATTGACAAAATTGAACCTGAAAAATGCATTCTAGCTTGGGTTGATTGATTGTATGGTGTTTTTACGGCCGCTTTCAAACAATGTTTCAGTTATATCACGGCGTTTCATTGCGCAAGTTACCAGTACTACTGGTCCATTTATCCTACAACCAGTCAGTCAGGTGTAATGCTAACCCAATCCACGACCATTTTAATTTTTAAAGACTTTTGAATGAGCCGGCTGAGGATCGAACCCTCGACCTCCCGTGGCCCGATGCGGAAACTGTACCACTACAGCAACAAGGCGGTCTGTTCTTAGTTAACCCTTTCCCTCATACAGACGCTTTCTGACGCCTCTGCAGCAGACGACTTTTTGAAAACATAGTGACAAAAGGAGAAATTGCTCAAAACGAGCAATTTCTACTTTTGCCACAATGTTTTCCACTTTTAGTCATAGGTTATCCATTCAGTCATAGAGATTTTCTATTTTTTAACAAAATATGTTCAAAGTTGTCTGCTGCAGGTCGTATGAGGGAAATAGTTAAACCCCAATCAATCTGTTATGGAAAAGTGCTCTATGTGAGTTATTGTGATCTTCCGGCGTCTGGCAACATCTTCTCCTCTGTAACCAAAAATGTGTGGGTCAATATTATTGAGATGAAACTTCACAAAAAGCATCCTCTCAATGTCCTCACCAAGATTCTTGCATTTTATTTTTATGCAAGCATTTCTCCTTTTGCCACAATGTTTTCCTCCTTATTTAACAAACTATATTCAAAGTCATCTGCTGCAGAATTGCCCTATGAGGGAATAAAGGGTTAATGGTTCCTTTACACTATCTTCCAGACAGCCAAGTCGAGTGTTACGAGTGTAATAACATGATGAGTCCGGATGACTGCAGCGTCGTCGTCACGTGTGATCACGGCCAGGTAATAGCGCTTTGTTTGTATTATGATTTATCCTGTCACGTCTAGCAATTTCGACCCGATAACAGGGTGCCGTAACTAGGGATCGTGAATACAATGAACTGTCGCCATTATAAAACTAACACAATGTTGAAAACAGTGACAACAACAATATATTACATTATCCTGTCACGTCTAGCAACAGGGTGCCGTATATTTCTTCTGATCTACGTCAGTTGGTCACGTGATAAGCTGGCGGGCACCTGCTAGCCGGGACTACTTTTTTTTAGCAAGCGTCGTTGTAAATTCCAACTTCAATCGATAAAAACAGTAAGTTACATATTTTTAAAGCTGCCATAACAAATAAAAAATAAATGCGACAGGATAAATAGAATAATAGGTTGGTGCCGTGGATTGAGAAAGTTTATCTGGCTCGGCACCGTAATTTATCGGATTCGCCTTCGGCTCACCCGATAAATTACTCCGCCTTGCCAGATAAACTTTCTCAATCCACGGCTCCAACCTATTATTCTCTATTTATGCCTATCTCTTACAATGTTCCAGTTATATAACGGCGTTTCCGTGCTTAATAGACCGCATCGGTGTTGTAGTGGAAGAGCGTCCGCCTCGGGTGCAGGAGGTCGCGAGTCCGATCCACGCCGGGTCAGACCAACAATGGATGTAATGGCTACCCTCATTGGCTATTAAGGTTGCTGGGCTAGCATGTCGACTGGTGTTAGGATAAATCGACCAGTGGTACTGGTAACTTACCCAGGGAACGACGTGGTATAACTGAGCAATTGTTGATAGCGGCGTAAAACATAAAACAATCAATTCCTTGGGGAAAAAACCAAAAATTACTTGTCCGTTTTTTGCTGACACTAGCATGCAAGTAATTTTTTCCCAAGGGATTAATTGTTTTGTGTTTTACGCTGCTTTTAATCCTGCAAACCCGAGCGCGATCGAGGTAAGGAGGGAAAGCCAAAACACCATTTAGTTTGTGCTGACCCGGCTGTGGATCGAACTGGCGACCTCCTGCACCCGAGGCGGACGGTCTACCATATCCACCGAGTAGTTCACAGCACAAGGTGTCAACAATTGAGTAAACTTGGTTAATAATTGTCATCTATTGTGTAACGTGGTCTCATTTACTGTGTTTATTTTCCCCATCAATTGCGAAGCAATTTCTAACTTCACGAGATCAAAACAAGATAAACGTATACATGTATATTTATTTAAATGTATATTTGTTATCGATTGTAAAACAGGCTCTAACTTGTTATTACAATGGCAAAAGAAAAACGTATATATTTATACAATTTATATATGTAGCATCTTTTGTAAAAGAAGATCTAATATCTTTTGACCAAGGCAATACAAGCGTATCTGTTTTTATTAAATGTGTATATTTTACATGGATTGTGAAACATTATAACCTCTAAATTACTGATCTACATTAGTATGCAAGAACTTGTAAACCCTTGTGTGCGATGGTACCCGTTTCAGGGGTTCGGCACGATGTGGCGGGTTAACCCTTTCCCACATACAGCAAACCTACAGGAGTACCCGGGCTCGAATCCCGCGATGAGCGGGTTCTGCATTTGGGAGTTTTACCACGCAAATGGCGCGAGTATTGGTTATGTCTCCAGGAAGCAGATATCGAGCGTGATTAATATAAGCTTAATTAAAGCTAGTTTCGCAATCGATGTAAAGTAAATAAGTATACAGTAATCTACAGCATGCGACTTTGAAACCTTATTGACACATACGTGGGAAGACTCGGGAAATGAAAGTAAAACGATTTAACACCCGTTAGCACAAATGTATGACAAAAATCGTAGTAGCGTATGTTACAGTGTATAGTCAAAATACTTGATATAAAAGCCTATACAACTTCCTTTCATTAAACACATTAAACATACAATTATAACAGAACAATATAGTGTAGAAATTACCTATGAAGTAGGGTTGGTCACCTATTTATATGTTTATATAAATCAAAATGTAAAATGTGTTAAGTATATTATGAGTAAATATTATACAGCTATTTACTCATCTTGAGGTCAATAGTGAAAAACTATTCTTCCAAGTGAATGACTATTGACCCGAAATAGAGAACTATTGACCGAGACGAGGTCAATAGTTCTCTATTTCGGGTCAATAGTCATTTGCGAGGAAGAATAGTTTTTCACCATTGAACTCAAAGGGAGTAAATAGCTGTTTTATTATATATCTTCATGAAAAACGCATAATTTAACTAGTTTATTTATAACATTGCTATCATCATTTTAATTGGGTAAATGTATGTAACATAAATGTAGATTCTAACATAAACACAGGATTATTATTGTAAATGCAGCAAGAATGCAGTATACTGTTACATGACACGTGCGTTAAAATGTTGGTGGCCCACGGTCTAGTATATGCATAAGCACACAACGTAACTATTGTGATATACGAGTTACCCCTCTTTGGTTTTATTTTGTTTACCCTTTCCAACATACAAAACATCTGCAGCAGACGCCTTTGAAACCATCTTGACAACGTAGTGGAAAGACGCGGGAAATGAAAGTATTAAGTGTTAACACATACCGTTAACACACACATATGTATAAGCACACAGCGAAACTATTATATTGTGATATAAGAGTTACCCCTTTTTGGTTTTATTTTGTTAACCCTTTCCAACATACAGACGACTTTGAATCCATCATGCCAACTTAATGAAGAGACGCGGGAAATGAAAGTATGAAGTGTGAACATATACCGTTAACACACACATATATACACATAAGCACACAACGAAACTATTGTGATATAAGAGTTACCCCTTTTTGGTTTCATTTTGTTGACCCTTTCCAACATACAGACGACTTTGAATCCGTCATGCCAACTTAATGAAGAGACGCGGGAAATGAAAGTATGAAGTGTGAACACATACCGTTAACACACACATATATACATAAGCACACAACGAAACTATTGTGATATAAGAGTTACCCCTTTTTGGTTTTATGTTAAAACACACGTATATACATAAGTCAGAACTCTAGATAAGGGATGTTTATATATTCTCTAATCCTTATTTGACTCTCTAACCCTATGTTGTGGGTACTCAAAAGTACCCACAAAAGAAACGTCTCAGTGAGACGATTCTTTTGAGTACCAACAACATAGGGTTTGCTTTAATAATAAGACAGATAAAGGTGGGGAAAAGAGAAGAATACCCTTCCGTATCTGAACCTCTGCACACAACGATCATATTGAGTAAGAATAGTTTTCCCGTCTATGGTATTATTGTTTGCCCTTTATCAACGTACACAATCCAGGGGTTGTGAGTTCGAACCCTAGCTCGGCCAACATTCTTTCCGACGATTGACAAAAGTCACTGTGACAAGCGTCATTCGTCTTTCACCAATAGCCTAACAGTCTATGTGGAAAAGCAGACAGTTGCTTGGAAAGTATGTTGTGTGGAGTACTGGTGTGAGAAAACTAGCAAACATATGAGTAGGTGAACTGGCCGCCGTGATATGACTGAAAACCCGCGTCGCAACCGACTGAGCTACCGGGGCTCGGCCTGTATATGATAAAGCATTTTATTTTATTCAGGTCTGTATGATTCGGGACATTCCATTTCCATCATCAGGACTACGGCAATATGCTGCATCATGTGAACGGAAGCAAGTAAGATGTCTTACATTTGTAATACAATACAATACAATACAATACCATGCAATATAATACAATATATTTTCTTTACTTCTCGACAAATTTGCAGCATAGTAATCTAAACAATTATGTGTTTCATTTTAAAAGCAGCAAAACAGATTAAAATAAAAAGGTTTTCCTAACATAATCGTTTAAAATGGAAAGATCCATTGATAAACTAAATAGTGGGAGCAATTTAACCTTTTTTCCCCTCTATAACTCCATTGGAGCTTTCGAGACCTCGGAATTCCCCCAAAGTTGGCAATGGGTGCTAATGAAAACGTGTAAAAAAAGGCATAAAACAATAAACATCTTTAATTGAGTTGAAACGGGTGTAACGATTTGCGAAGTGTGAAGAATGAGATCATCATTCACGTAGAGTGAAACCTGGGTATAAAGACCATACCTGAGAATATAACAATACGGTCTTCTTCACAGGTAGTCCTTTATGTCAGGGTCATTTGTGCATTTATAAATAATGGGGAAACTAAACGTGTGGTCGCTATATACAGGGAATCGCCATTACAAGGTGGTCTTAAGTACAGGTTTGACTGCATTTGACAAAGGCCAATCTTGTTAATTATGTGTTTAAACGATATCTTTCTATATTCAGGTGTGTGACGTTCTTAACTCGTTGCCAGGAAAACGGAATACACTTTGTCACCGATGCTGTAACACGTCGCTTTGTAACAAAAACTGTGATTAAAAAACAATGAAATTAATCGTTAAACTATGTTTAGTCTGATAATCAAAGGAAAACCGTTTTAAATCAACATAATGATTGCTTGATCGTTTGGTGTTTAACGCCGCTTTCAACAATTGTTGAGTTATATCACGGCGTTTCCTGGATAAATTACCAGTACTGCTGGTCCATTTATCCTGACACCAGTCAGTCAGTCAGTCGTAATGCTAACCCCGCAACCCTGAGCGCCAAGGAGGGCATCCATTACTATCATTGTAGAATCGTTGGTATGACCCGGTCGGGAGGTCGCACCTGCGACATCCCGCAATCGAGGTGGCCGCTCTACCGCTACACCACCGAGGCACTGTGTTTCGACTTGTCGGTTCCAAGACTTCTTCATGAATTATTTCAACTAACCCCAATTCCCACATGAAGACGCCTTCTGATGCATCTGCATCACGATGCCTTCCGAAACTAGCGTGGAAGAAGAAGAAATTGTTCATCATGGGCAATTTTTCAATTTGCCACAATTCCCTAATGAAATACCAAAATTTCTTAACAAGTATTGTTTGTCAGAAAGGTAGCTATTTTTATGCCAACTTAGTCATTTACTTAAGTACATTCCACCATTCATGTTTGGGTGCAAGCCATTACTACCGTTTTCAAAGTATGTGGTCTGACCCGGCCGGGGATCGAATCCGCGACCTCCCCGCACCCAAGTCGAACGTTTTTACATTACCACGCAAAGGCAAGTAGTCCCCCCAAAGCGCAAGACGGTATCTAACCCACGACCTCCCGCACGCTATACCATTACACCACCGTAAGTCAACTGAACAAAATAACACAAATATAAAGATAAACAATGACAATCTTCGGTTTATTGAATATTTTAGATAAGTTTCGTACAAATGAACATTTTTCGAACAGAGCAGTCGCCATTATACCATTTGATGGCATCGGAGCCGTTCAAAAACACACATTGCTTGGTGGCAGCGTTTGCTGGCATGTTAGTCGCCCAGTGTCCAAACGTACATACTTGGTTACCATGGCAAACAAAGTCGTTCTGTCCGGTGTCGTACTTCCCGTCGATGTAGAATTCACGTGCACCGCCTACGAGCAAAGAATGACGAATATTGTACAGTTCGTTCTGCGGAATGAATGCACAGGCGTTCCAGTTTTCATTTTCCCAATTAATAACTTTCTGCTTTAATATCCCTGCGATTAAAGACCACCTGCGAACGGAGACCAGATTTTCACTTCCCACGGGTGGTCTTTAAACACAAGTTGGACTATAGTGTATATACAGTACAGATTATGACTTTAACTTAATTACCATCTGCTAAGAGAAAGTCGTCTAGACAAAGCCTAATTTCCGTTCCAATACTAAATTAGGATTGACATCAAGATGATGAAAACATTCTTATTTCCAAACTATTAAAGGGTTGTAATTTAACGCAAATAGAGACAATAAAAGAAATATAACTAAAACATGTTGGTAAACAGATGTTTCCTTCATCATTTATGTTAATAATTATTCACAAACAACAAATCTGCAGCTCGACTTTGAAACCATTGCAAATCTTTATAAATGAATAAATAATTACTGATTTATTTTTAGGAAAAAATTGTGGAACAAGGAGCCACTGCTCGTTTTCATCAATTCGTTTCTTTAGTTACAATGTTTTCAAAGGTCGTCTTCCGTAAGTAGAGAAGTCAGAAAGCGTCTGTTTGACAGAAAGGTTTAACATAGTCTTGCTAAATACATGTATCTTAAGAGAGCAAATACTTCTTGCATAATCTCCTTAATTTCTGAATCAAGGACAGAACTATGAACGAGATGATATAAAGCATAATAGTTCTTAAATTATTAAAGGGGGGTAATTCAAAGCAAATAGTGTAAATGACCGACAGCAACGACGTGTTCTTACTAAACATTTGTTGAGAGTAAACCTTTCCAGCAAAGTCCCACTTCCTCTCCGTATCAATAACAGCCAGCTGACCCTGTTCGCTCTGGCATACTTTTTGCGCTTCGTCTCGGGTTTTCAACTCCTTGTGGAACTTGAAGCAGAAGGGTATGAACCCGACATACAGGTAGCTGTCTCGTTGACAGAACTCTGAAATTACCAGATAACAAGAAATATCTTAAAGAATATAAACGGCGATCAATATGAGAAAACACTTAGAAATGGAACATGCACATATTATTTGACTTGAATATCAGAACTGTTCTATGTAATTGCCAAAGCCTTAACGGCCATCTCCATCCAGCTTCAGTTTCTATAAATAGATTATCAAGGCCGAGAGTAGGCCACATGACTGGAGATTACGCGAGGCTCCCAAGAGGTGTATACGTTTCAATTGACGATAAATAACTGAAAACTTATCATGTTTCAAAAACTATTATATTTCATACGTTTTCACTGATTCTTTTTTCATTGAAATTTATTTCTTAAGGAAAACAATTAAAGGTTAGTACTCAGAACATTTCATTTTAAAACTTATCATTTTTCAAAAACAATTAATATTTTGCTCTTATTTATTATATTTCATGCGTTTTTACTGATTTGTTCCCATTGAAATGTATTTCTTAAGGAAAACAATTAAAGGTTAGTATGCAGAACATTTTATATATAAACTTAACTATGAACCAATCAAAACGTTTCATTTCCTTTATTTCCTCGACATTATTCATTAAATACAACATTTGATTGGTCAACAATCTATATCATTTGTTTAACATCTAGGTCAGAATAGAGGTTAAACAGCTATCGCCGAAAAAACCGATGTGATTAATTTAAAACATGATGTCGGATTAATACCGTTTTCCACAATCCTACAGTCATATCACGGCTCACCAATCTATGTATGTCTTGGCTTAATCACACCAGTACTCCACACAACAGTCTTTCCATGTTAAAAACATGTTCTAATTTGAACGATTAAAGTGTATATATATATATACTATATAACATTAATCTTATAAAAGGGTTTATTGTATGTGGGAAAGGGTTAAGTAAAAGTATGTACCTTTGATAGCATCATTCAATCAAACCCTTTTATAAGACTATTGTTATATATCTTTAATCGTTCAACAAGGAATAAACATTTATTGTTTATGGTATTTAACTCATCAACATAACTTTTAATTGTGAAGATTCCAGGCTTGGTTTCTTTTATTGCGCATTACAGTACACAAGGGATAGTTAACATAAACAGTTGATCTACTGTTGAAGGACAGTTTCATGTACTGTTACATTTATACAGTCACTAAAACACAAAGGAATTTACGTTTTTAATCCAAAGCAAATTCAATATACATTTATTTATATCATTTAAAAACATTTTCTTTTTTTATTTTGTATCTAGAAAGTGTGTAAACGAAACAAAATTAACAGAATATTGACCCCTTATTATATTTTTCGTAATCCTTTACACACTCTTATCCATGTTTTTTTTGTACCTTCTTCATCTTTGAATTGATTTAATCTTTGGTGTTTTCATGTGAAGCCGACTTTCAGTACTTCTGAGTACTTTTGAGTACTTCTGAGTACTTCTGAGTACTTCTGTGTACTTCTGAGTACTGAGTACTTCTGAGTACTTCTAAGTACTCAGAGAGTACTTCTGAGTACTTCTGAGTACTTTGATTACCTTGAGGGGTCAACGTGGTTGTCGGTCGTGTTGTCTGAGTTGTGGTAGGCGGTTGAGTGGTCGGTGGTATTGTTGTGGGGTTTACAGTCATGCGCGCGGTTACAACATTACTTCCGGTAGCCGCGCCACCTGTACTTCTGGTTGAAGAATCATTACACGCGATGTTACAGAAGTCTGAGTTACAACACCGGACGCAATTGAAATTTGGACCGGAACGTTTGCCGTGATGAATTGTGGAGTAAGCCTTACAGACCTGAAACCGTTGCAAACACAAATCGCAATTTCCACATAAGTCAGTAATTTCAAACTCTTTCGTTGCTAACTAAGGGCAATTATAGGCTTTTGCAAACAATGCAGATTCAGGTGAGACAGCTCGTAACGAGCTATCTCTCCTGAAAGCTGCATTGCTTGCCACTTAGACATATAAATTGTACCAAATTTTATGTTGGACGTAAAATGTAGTGATCCAATTATCAAAATTAAAGTGTCGACTTTATGAATTTCGGCAGTGATTAATAATTAATAATTAATAAACAATCGGCATGTTTGATAAGCAAGAATTCTTTTACATGGTATGTTTAAAGCTGATATGTCAATTTCATATACAACCCTTTCCCACATATGTAACAAACCTGCAGCAGACGACTATGCAAATATTTAATAAAAAATAGTATACGGACAATGTCTATAAATGAAAAAAAAAACGTTATTGAATAAAGTCGAAAATGATAAGTATAATATGCTTAATATGACCAATTTTCCATTTCTCGGAATGTATTTAAAAGTCGTCTGCTATCTTGGATAGGAGTAAACAGTCTTAGGTTCAAAATGAAAAACAATCCGCAGAAATACATTGTGTGTTCCATGACTGAGTCCGTGACTTGAAATCAATATTTCAGTGTGAAGGACATATCGAGGGCTTGGCGTGAAACGGTTGTAACTTCAATTAGTATTTTTTTACCAAGGTTGATTACCTCGCCATAAAGTCTTAATAAGCGTTAAATCATTTTACTTGGTAAACAATGGAAATGTAGGTGCCATTGCTCGTTCTGAGCAATGGCACCTAAATTTGCATTGTTTACAAAGGGGTCAAATTTGCCCCTAAACCAGGGTTTTCAAAATAGGTTTTTAGTTACAACCGTTTCACGCCAAGCCCTCGGTATATAGTGTCCAATAAATGAATTGATTAATTGTATAGGATTTAACGGCGTTTTCAACAATTGTTCAGTCATATCGCGGTGACCAGTTCACCTTCTCATGTGTTCTCATGTGTTTCCTGGCTTTCCAACACCAGTACTCCACACCACATTATTTCCACGGAACTGGCTGCTTTTCCACATAGACTGTTAGCCCATTGGTGAAAGATGAAGAACGCTTGTCACAGTGACTTTTGTCAAACGTCGGAAAGAATATTGGCCGAGCTGGATTGACAGCGCTAGTTGCTACCAACTGAGCTATCGGGGCTCGGCTTCTAATAAATGAAAGAAAACAACTTAATTTAAATTGACTGTTTTATGCCGATTTCAACATTTTTTTAGTTATATCACGACGTATATTGTGTACGTTACCAGTACTACTGGTACATTCATACCGACACTAGCCGGTCAGTCGTAATGCAAACACCGCAGTCCTACAGTTAAGAACATCATGAAATTGACAATCTGAGCGGAACGTGATGATTGGATCGTGAGCGTGATTGGAACGAAGATGGAACGCTTTAAGAGCGGAACGAAACAATCACATGAATGCTTCACTTATTGAGCGGTTGCAACAATTTACTCAATAATTAGTTTACGGAACTACTTTTGATCGCAGTGAGCGTAAGAAAGCGATAAATATGAACGGAACGGAAGAAAGCAGTCACAATCATATGAACGACTGAATGCTTTAAGAGCGGATTGGAAAGTGAGCGGAGCGGAACTGAACGGAACGGAGCGGAGCGTGAACGGTGAATTTGTCAATTTCATGATGTTCTTAACTGTATTACTGGTACATTAATACAGACACTAGCCAGTCACTGGCAATGCGAACCCCGCAGTCCTAAGCGCCAAGGAAAACAACCATTACTACCATTAATAAAGGTGCTGCACTCCAGAAAATAGATATTATATTTAAAGTTTTTAAAACTGCTCATAACAAAATAAGAGTAATAGATTCACTTATCTAAATATTGATCTTTTATGCTTCATTTCTACTGGGTAGATATACCAGGTAAGCTAAATTTTGTACAAGTTCATGACTTTCAATTGACAGTTTTTCAACATTTACCGTCACAATAGTTTTGAACTACTTATTACTTACTATGTTGTCACTATTACCGATATTTACAGAAGTTTCAACATTTCAAAATTGTGATCACATTATCGAGTTCAGCACCTTTAAAGTATTTTGTACGACCCGGCCGGGAATTGAACAATCGACCTCCCGTACCGAAGGAGGACGCTCTTCCACTACACCACCGAGGCGAATTTAAAAAGGCAAGAATAAATAAATACTAATGCAAGTAGGGAAAAAACGTATTATTCTGATAATAATGAATATAAAAGTAAATACCAAGTTGCGTTCACACTTCGTTTCGTATCTTGGACTATTATCTGGTCCCACGAAATCGTGTACCATGCATACCTAATTGGAAGTTAAAGAATTGCATCTAATAAAAACATATTTAAGACATTGTATCTAGTAGATACAATACATGTACGTACTGTTCAGGGAAACGTACAGACTAAGATCTTCTGACAATGTTCAAATTATTGTTCCTAAGAACAAGAACTAGAATCGCTGACAGTATTAAAAGTGAAATTTCTTTCAGAAAGGAACTGCAAACATATTTGTTTAATACATTTTACAATTGGATATCATGTATTATCATTTGTATTTTAATCTGTCCTTCGAGTAGCTGTACGTTACGGCTAGATTAGCTTCGGGTCACGAACGTAATGTTGCAGACTGAGAGTTGAACTTGGATATGAACGCTAGAAGAAGAACTAGAATCGCTGACAGATCATAAGCTGTGGTTTTGGCAAAAATGATGGATTAAAAGTGAAATGACTTTCAGAATGGAACTGCAAACATATTTGTTTAATACATTTTACAATTGGATATAATGTATTTTCATTTGTATTTGAATCTGTCCTTCAAGCAGCTGTACATTATAGCTAGATTAGATTCGGATCATGAACGTAACGTCGTTGCAGACTGCGAGTTAAATGTATATATGTTATTTTGAGAAATCAAAGGACGCTAAGTACTGAAAGTATGGCTCTCATAAACACTTTTATTTTATATCTCTATATAAACACATGTACGTCACAAATATTGCAGAAAGTAACGTGTCAGGTCATTAGTCAGGGGCGTAGCTTTGCAATAATCAATGTGTAGGCCGTCTTGTGAGAAAATCAACATTGTAGACTCTACGTAAAGTATCGACCCGGATCAGCCTAAGCATGCCACACAGGCCTACCCGGATAGACACTTTTCGCCTCCTGTAGATTATCTGTTTCAGGAATAACTACTCTATATATCTATCCCCCTAAGACGGAATGTGTCTGCCGGATCAGTCTGCGCGGACAGCGCAGGCTGATCTGGTCGATACATTACGCAGATGTGTATCGCCGCAGCTGCATTTAGGGGGCATTTTGAGAAAGAATGTGTAGGCACGTGCCTACAGTGCCTAAAGGGAGCTACGCCACTGTTAGTGTCGAGTTAAACAATGCTCACGGCAACGTAAAAGACAGGAACCATCATATCAACAATAGGGCGGTGACACCTCACACACTTTGATCCTTACAGCTGGTTATATCATTACGTTAGTTTTATTGGGGTATTACGCCGTGATCAAAATTATTTTAGTTCTTTCACTTCTACAGTTCACCTCTACAGTTCACATATTCATGATCCCGTACTAGGCTAGGAAATGTGCCTTTCCCAAGGGCACTCCACAATGACCGCCGCGACTGGGGAGCGAACCCGGAACGCCCGGTTTCAAGAACCCCGACGATAACCGCTCGGCAAAGGCAGATTCCGTAATTAAATTAGTTAAACGTTACTTGTTTTACAACGGTTGCGTAACAGGTTTCTGATTATAATAATCACGCTTGATGTGTCTGCATACTAAACAATATTTAACTAGTGCTCGCGCCATTTGCATTGACAAATCCTAAAGACAGAACCCGCTCAAGACGGGGTTCGAACCCGGGTCAATTGATACGAGAGACCGATGGTCTACCACTGCATAACCGTCTTCTATAACGAGGGCTTGGCGTGAAACGGTTGTAACTAATTACGTATTTTTTTTACCAAGGTTAATCACCTTGCCATAAAGTCTTTATAAGCGTTAAATCACTTTTCTTGGTAAACAATGGAAATTTAGGTGCCATTGCTCGTTCTGAGCAATGGCACCTAAATTTGCATTGTTTACAAAGGGGTCAAAATTGCCCCTAAACCAGGGTTTTTCAAAATATGTTTTTAGTTACAACCATTTCACACCAATCCCTCGATTTCATCTCTATATATTCAGACAGGTTGGCTAAAGAGAATAGTAATACATTATGTTTATAACTATAGAGGCCCGTAATAGCCTACCTCACTGGGGTCCTGGCAGATCGTTAGATCTCTACATTCAGAAAGATCTATTAAATCTTTACAGTTGTAACACTTCAGTCCACGCTGTGGGAACCGTACCGCTGTAAAACAACACCAACTTTATATTCATATTTACAAGTGACATATTTACAATTGACATATTTACAATTGACATATTTACAATTGACATATTTACAATTGAGATATTTGCAATTGACATATTTACAATTGACATATTTTCAATTGACATATTTACAATTGACATATTTACAATTGACATATTTACAATTGAGATATTTGCAATTGACATATTTACAATTGAGATATTTGCAATTGACATATTTACAATTGACATATTTTCAATTGACATATTTACAATTGACATATTTACAATTGACATTTTCACAAACATATTTAGTAAACTGTTTTTTATTTTATGTCAAGCGTTCAAGGCATCAGCATTGATGAATCAGAACATATAAACTATATATATAGTATCTGACATGAGTTGTCATTTAATAAGAAGTTTTATTAAACGAGTTCAAGAAATGTGTTATTAGGCGAGCTTCCGTCGAGCTTAATAATAAGTTTCTTGAACAAGTTTAATAAAATAATAAATAGTCCCAACATGTAATACTTAATAAACTGGTATCAAACAAACAAGATATCTTTATGACCGATAATGGTCCCTTTATATCGTCTATCTATTGTGTTTACCGGATACACGTTCTCAGCCATTTTGTAAGCATTTGCGGATGAATACAAAATTAGTGATTCGGTCGTGTTATATTACACGTGTGACATATAAAGAAATACGTTATGGGTATATTAGCTCGGATACAAGCATTGTCATGTGATAAAACAAAATGTCTTATTATGTGCTATGTGCCGTCATCGCTCATATTCGTTGATGGACATCATCGTTTAAATGCAATATTGATTACTCTTTTCCTCAAGTCTATAATCAATTTCACGAGAATGTTACCTTACCACGTCTTAAAACGAGTTTGGGGAAGAGGGTTTGATGATTTGATAACATCCCATTCGAGTGACAGTCTTTATATTACATAAATGCAGTTGATTGTTATATATATTATGTACATATTGTTGTGTTGTTGTTGAAAATGTACACTGAGAACTTGCAAAAGTAACGCCTCGCAACTGGACAGAAGAATATGAGTAATTGCAATGCAAATGTTTACAAAATTGCGACATAAGTTCTTTTATTAAAACATGTAGATTTCACGTGAATGACATTATTTGAATATGACCTTAACCTTCAATTGTGTTTTTTCACTCTTAGAGCTTATATATTACTTAATAGAATATTTGTTCATTTTAGTATCAATCAGAGTTCTGTCACTGACAATTAAAGTTAAAAATCACATATGAGTGTAAAGTATCGACCCGGATAAGCCTAAGCATGTCGCACTGGCTTACCCGGCCAGAAACTTTTCGCCTCCTGTGGATTTCAATCATAACTCTATACCTTTATCCCCCCTGAGACGGAATATGTCGGCCCGGTCGATACATTACGACGCAGAGGACATAATGTTGGTTTTCTCATTGATCGGCTCATAGCATAACTCGCTCTTAAGGTGCTTGGGAAAAATGTTTATCGCAATGTTTGTCAATGTTGATAATTTTTTAAGACGCTATCAAATTGAAGAACGAAACACTGTATTCATTTTCAAGTTGACATTTTCTGACGTCACATAAGGTCGTGAATAAATCCAAAACAACATACCTGACATTCCGCAGCCATTGTCATTACAGAATTCACCATCACAGCACTCCTGACACACTGTGACGTCGTCACGTCGGTGTAAAGTTGTGATTACGTCACGTTTACCGGATATATCGCATCTCTAAAATAATAATATTGTATAAATATGGCATGACTTCCGGTGTGACAGTTCATATTGTATAAATATGGCATGACTTCCAGTGTGACAGTTCATATTGTATAAATATGGCATGACTTCCAGTGTGACAATTCATATTGTATAAATATGGCATGACTTCCGGTGTGACAGTTCATATTGTATAAATATGGCATGACTTCTGGTGTGACAGTTCATATTGTATGACAGTACATATTGTATAAATATGGCATGACTTCCGGTGTGACAGTTCATATTGTCAACACGAGGAACATATTGATACCCTATTTATTTGATGCTTTAAATAAACATGGAGTTGAATGGTACAAGACAATACTTCTCCAAATTGCTCACACATTTTTTCCATACTTTGTTTAAGCTCTGCTTGCTTGATTGATAGATTGTTTGTTGTTTAACGCCGCTCACAACCATTGTTCAGTTATAGTAGGGTTCTTAATTGGTAGGTTACCAGTAATACTGCTCCATTTATCCTGACACCAGCCGGACAATCGAAAATCTAACGCCACAACCCTGAGCGCCCAAGGAGGACATATATCACTACCACTATTAAAGTCTTTGGTATGACCAGGTCGGGAATCGAACCCGCGCCCTCCCACACTGAGGCGGACGCTTTACCACTACACCACCCACCGAGGCTGACGCTCTACCATTAAATCACCCACCGAGGATGACGCTCTACCATTACACCACCATCCGAGGCTGACGCTCTACCATTACACCACCCACCGAGGCTGACGCTCTACCACTACACCATCCACCGAGCCAGACGCTCTATCAATACACTATCCACCGAGGCGGAAGCTCTACCATTACACCACCCACCGAGGTGGACGCTCTACCACTACACCATCCACCGAGGCGGACGCTCTATCAATACACTATCCACCGAGGCGGAAGCTCTACCATTACACCACCCACCGAGGCGGACGCTCTACCACTACACCATCCACCGAGGCGGACGCTCTACCACTACACCATCCACCGAGGCTGACGCTCTACCACTACACCATCCACCGAGGCAGACGCTCTACCACTACACCATCCACGGAGGCGGGCGCTCTACCATTAAACCATACACGGAGACGGACGCTCTACCATTACACCATCCACGGAGGCGGACGCTCTACCATTACACCACCCACCGAGGCGGACGCTCTACCATTACACCATCCACCGAGCCGGACGCTCTACCACTACACCATCTACCGAGACGGACGCTCTACCATTACACCATCCACCGAGGCGGACGCTCTACCATTACACCACCCACCGAGGCGGACGCTCTACCATTACACCATCCACCGAGGCGGATGCTCTACCATTACTCCACCCACCGAGGCGGACGCTCTACCATTACACCACCCACCGGGGCGGACGCTCTACCATTACACCATCCACCGAGGCGGACGCTCTACCATTACACCACCCACCGAGGCGGACGCTCTACCATTACACCATCCACCGAGGCGGACGCTCTACCATTACACCATCCACCGAGGCGGACGCTCTACCATTACACCATCCACCGAGGCGGACGCTCTACCATTACACCATCCACCGAGGCGGACGCTCTACCATTACTCCACCCACCGAGGCGGACGCTCTACAATTACACCAAATACCGAGACCGACGCTCTACCATTACACCACCCACGGAGGCGGACGCTCTACCATTACACCACCCACCGAGGCGGACGCTCTACCATTACATCATCCACCGAGGCGGACGCTCTACCATTACACCATCCACCGAGGCGGACGCTCTACCATTACACCATCCACCGAGGCGGACGCTCTACAATTACACCAAAAACCGAGGCCGACGCTCTACCATTACACCACGCACAGAGGCGGACGCTCTACCATTACACCACCCACCGAGGCTGCGCTCTACCATAACACCACCAACCGGGGCGGTTGTTTAAGTTTTATCACTCGGGTATTAAGATTAAATTAAGATATTCATGATCCACACTCGTACTCGCTACTTGGGAGTCTTACAATATTTGGTTTTCTATTTCATAATCTTCTTCCCATACTTACTGTTTTAGCTTTGCAGCCCGAGTTGTACAGTACAAGACCGCCTGATGAAACGAATTGCTCAACATAACATCGCTGCAATGTAGTAAAACTTCATGTTTGATCGATTAATTGTTTGATCGATTAATTGATTGATCGATTAATTGATTGATCGATTAATTGTTTGATCGATTAATTGTTTGATCGATTAATTGATTGATTGATTAATTGTTTGATCGATATATTGATTGATCGATTAATTGTTTGATCGATTAATTGTTTGATTGATAAATTGATTGATCGATTAATTGATTGATCGATTAATTGATTGATCGATTAATTGATTGATCTATTATTTGTTTGATCGATTAATTGATTGATCGATTGGTTTGGGGTTTAACGCTGTTTACAACAATATATCATTCACATCACGTCGGTGTGTTCACCTGATCATGTAATTCCTGTTTTTTTCACACCAGTACTCCACAATACACTATATTTAAGCATCTGACTACTTTTCCGCATAAACTGATAGCCCATTAGTAGAAGGCGAATATCACTTATCGCATTGAATTGTGTCATTCGTCGAAAATAATGTTGACAGAGCTGGGGGTTGGGCTGAAATGCATATATTGATTACTCTAAGCATTGATACATACATACATAAAATTGACAGGAACCGGGCCTACATTTGTCGTATGTACATTGAGATTGATCCGTCCCGCGAGTAACCAACTTTGTGGTCTCTGCGTAAAGTATCAACCCGGATCAGCCTGAGCATGCCGCGCAGGCTTACCCGGACAGACACTTTTCGCCTCCTGTGGATTTTCTGTTTCAGGAGTCATTACTGTATACCTCTATTCCCCTGAGACGGAATGTGTCGGCCCGGATTAACTTGCGCGGACTGCGCAGGCTGATCTCGGTCGATACATTACGTAGAGTCCATAATGTTGATTTTCTCGTGTAATGGCTCACATATATTTACACCGTATCCATTTTATTTCAAAGAACACATACAGCCAGAGGAATATCGGATAAGTAATACATTTCAAATGTTCAAATACGTACTACAAAAGTGTAACATGTCTAAAAGTACCTTGAAATAATTGAAATAAACCGCAATTGGAACAGATTCGAAAGAAGACATTGGAAATAAAACGGTAATGAACTACTTCCACATTACTACAGTGTTCCGTTAGGGCCATGGTTGTTTCGACCTAGGGTGATATGAAATTTGGCTTAAAATCTATGATCTGTTTCAAATATCATAGCATTATATGTCATAATTGGGCCGTATTCTATAATCGCACACAAACTGAAAACTGATTCACTTGTCTACCAATTAGTTGTGTATGTTAACGCGAGAAGTACGAGGTATTAATGGAGTTAACGGGTTTACCCGAAGAAGAGTGCCGATGTCTAAATCTAGTTTCCGAGTTTAGCCGAACACTTCTGATTGGGTACCATCGCATAATGTCGAATAAATAAACCGAATACATAAGTTATGCAGAACAATTAAAGTAAATGTAAAAACGTCTGACGACAAACATGTTGTTGCGATTTCAAAATCACTCGAATATCTGTGCACTCAAAATACCGGACATTGCCGGTTAAAATACGAGTTAAGCTGAACTGTTCCGAGCGTCCAAATCCGACAAACGAGTAACGCCGAAGATTTCCATTCGATAGAAATATACAAACCTCGGATGATAAGCACATTGTGCGGATTTCACAATAACTTGGGTATGGCATGTATGTGCAATAGACGCACCGGACATTTCCGATAAGATACGAGTAAAGCCGAACTGTTCCGAGCTTCTAAGTAAGTTAACCGAGTAACGCCGAAGAGATCCGCTGTTTAGAAATATACAAACATCGGATGATGAACACGTTGTGGCGATTTCACGAACATTACCGATTTAAGTCGTACTGTTCCGATCTTATGAATCAGAATAACCGAGCAACGCCGAAGAGATCCGATGTTTAGAAATATACAAACCTCGGATGTCGAACATGATGTGACGATTTCACGAACATTACCTATTTAATACGATTTAAGTCGTACTGTTCCGATCTAATGAATCAGAATAACCGAGCAACGCCGAAGAGATCCGATGATTAGAAATATACAAACCTCGGATGTCGAACATGATGTGACGATATCACGAACATTACCGACAAAAATACGATTTAAGCCGATCTTATGAATCAAATAAACGAGTAACGCCGAAGAGAGCCGCTGTTTAGAAATATACAAACATCGGATGATGAACACGTTGTGGCGATTTCACGAACATTACCGATAAAATTACGATTTAAGCCGTACTGTTCCGATCTTATGTATCAGATGAACGAGTGAAACTCCGAAGAGAGACGTTGTATAAGAAGTAAACAAACCTCGGAGGATGTACACGTTGTGGCGATTTCGCAGTCACTCGGATGCGGCATGTCTATGCACTCAAAGCACCGTACATTACCTTCCACCCTGCCAGCTGAAAAAAACCATTGATTGATTGATTGGGGTTTAACGGCGTTTTTAACAATTGCTCAGTTATATCACGGCGGCCAGATCACCTACTCATGCATTTCCTGTTTTTCTCACACCAGTACTCCACACAACAATCTTTCCAAGCAACTGGCTGCTTTTCCACATAGACTTAGCCCATTGGTGGAAGACGAATGACGCATGTCGCATTGACTTTTGTCAATCGTCGGAAAGAAAGTTGGTCGAGCCGGGATTCGAACTCACAATCCCTGGATTGACAGCCCGCGTCGCTACCGACTGAGCTACCGGGGCTCGGCCTGAAACCCCCCCCCCCCCCCCCCCAAAAAAAAAAAAACCAACACGCGTTTGATTAATCCCTTTACCTCATACCAGGGACACTATATAATCAGGGACATATATAGTGTAATATAGTGTCCCTGCCTCACACGGACGGTTGTGTGAATCCTCAACAGCAGACGACGTTTGAAAACATTATACCAATTCTATAAATGTAGATATCCAAAAAAAAAAAATACTGAAAAAATTTGAAAACATTGTGCCAAAAGAAGACACTTCTCGTTTTTAGCAATTTCTTCTTTCGTCACAATGTTTTATAAAAGTCGTCCCCTGTAGAGGCGTCCGAAAGCGTCTATAGACATGTGGGAAAGGATTAAAGAACGTACCGATCAGATGAAGCAACAGCCCAGAGAAGACAACCGACCACATCTCGAATGAGATCTTTGTCTGAAAGATAAACAAAAAAGACTTAGATCGAAGAACAACACTATTTACTTCCCCTGTCCGCCATTTTGATAGACGAATTTCAAATATGTTGAAAAGAGAAATTTCACGTCAGGCGATTTAGGGTCTTATGTTATATCCCGTTTGATTGATTGTTTGGTGTTTTAGGCCGCTAGAGAGACAGAGACAGAGACAGAGACAGAGACAGACAGAGAGAGAGAACGAGAGAGAGAGAGAGATAGAGAAAAGAGAGAGACAGAGAGACAGAGAGAGAGAGAGAGAGACAGAGAGAGAGACAGAGAGAGAGAGAGAGAGAGAGAGAGAGAGAGAGAGAGAGAGAGAGAGAGAGAGAGAGAGAGAGAGAGAGACACACACAGACAGACAGACAGACAGACAGACAGAGAGAGAGAGAGAGAGAGAGAGAGAGAGAGAGATAGACAGAGAGAGAGAGAGAGAGAGAGGGGGAGAGAGAGAGAGACAGACAGAGAAACAGAGAGAGAGACAGAGAGAGAGAGAGACAGAGAGAGACAGAGAGATTGAGACAGAGAGAGACAGAGAGAGACAGAGAGAGAGACAGAGAGACAGAGACAGAGAGAGGCAGAGAGAGACAGAGAGAGACAGAGAGACAGAGAGACAGAGAGACAGAGAGAGAGAGAGAGAGAGAGAGAGAGAGAGAGAGAGAGAGAGAGAGAGAGAGAGACAGAGAGAGAGAGAGAGACACAGAGAGAGACACAGAGAGACAGAGAGAGACACAGAGAGAGACAGAGACAGAGAGAGAGGCAGAGAGAGAGAGAGAGAGAGAGATTACCCTGTTCCGCCCTTGTGAAGCGAGTGACATGATATCGGTTTTTTGGTTTATGGATTGTTTACACTCGTTGCACTCGTCCTTGACCGGCCTAGTACTGGTAACTTACCAAGAAAACACAGAGATACAACGATATTTTCGCGATAGAATAAAAACATGTACTTGCCTATTGCCCCAAGTTTGAACAAAAGCTGTACCGACTGACACTATGTCGTTGTGATAAGGAAATAAGGCCGACGAGTATTTGACATTTCATAGGTCAGGCGTTTTTAATATTTTCACCTGGACATTTAAACAGCGGCTATGTTATTAGAAAAGAAAAAGAAAAAGCCTGATCAACTCTTTCAATTTCAATATGCATCGAATTGTGCCCCGGCCGAGTAGGAAGTTTAAAAATGGGTTCGAACCCCAATCGAGGCCGTCATTGTGGAAGGCTCATCGTCAAGAGACTTAGTGGTTTGTCTGCCAGGATGAGTGAATGCGTGTTCTATCGCCTTGATACGACCGGTTGAACATTGCATACATTTCAAATGCAACACACACCGCGAGAAAACCAACATAATGGCATCTGCGTAATGAATCGATCCAGATAAGCCTGCGCAGTCCGCGTAGACTGATTTGGGCCGACACATTCCGTCTCAAGGGAATAGAGGTATAAAATAATGACTCCTGAAACAGAAAATCCACAGGAGGCGAAAAGTGTCTATCCGGGTAAGCCTGCGCGGCATGCTTAGGCTGATCCGGGTCGATACTTTACGCTGAGTCCATACTATTGGTTTTATCGCGGGACGGCTCAAATGCAACGTTAATTAATGATCAATCTCTCCTTTCAAAACAATGTTTAAAGAAAAATCGTCTGTCGTACAGGCGCCAGAAAGCGTATATGATTATGTATAACGAAAAGGGTTAAAAACGCGACAGTTGAGGTTAACTGCAGACATTGATGAGACTGTAAACAACTTTGAGTCACGCCATACCAAAATCACATCATCTGAAGACAAACGTTTCAATGCATTGGTGTATTGATTAACTGCTGTTTTAAGCCGCTTTCAACAATTGTTCAGTTATGTCACGGCGTTTCCTTGGTATGTTACCAGAACAACTTGTCCATTTATCCCGCTACCAACTATAAAAGTCGTAATGCTAACCCCGCAACGCTGAACGCCAAGGAGTGCAAGCAAGCATTGCTACCATTTTTGAAAGTCTCTGGTATGACACGGTCGGGGATAGAACACGCGACCTCCCGCACCCGAGGCGGACGCTCCACCGCTGCATCACCGAGGCGGTCTCTGCATGGTACCAATGCACTTCAGATCGGTGAAGACGCTTACAACCATGGTGATGTCCAATATATTCGATCTAGAACATTTTTCTTTTTTAAAGTTAAGATAGTGAACATAACAGACCATGATCAGGGGTCGGGTGTGCTCACTATTTATGGTTACTAGATAATCGTTAATAATAACTACTTTGAATTCGGAGAACCAGTTTCAGAGGAGAAGATTTTTAAAGAGTTCCCTCTTTGTTGTCGTGGCAACCAGAATTCTGCAATGATCACATTTATTTCAGCTTGTTTGGCAGAGGACAATGTCAGGATCATTTATATAAAGTTTAACCCTTTCCCTCATACGACAATTCTGCAGCAGACGAATTTTAACATATTTTGTCAACAAATAGAAAATCTCTATACTTGAATGGTTACCCTATGACTAAAAGTGGAAAACATTGTGGCAAAAGGAGAAATTGCTTAATTGTCCGAGTCTCTTCTCCTCAGTGGGTAGTGACCGAGCGTCCGCCTCGCGTGCGGGAGGTCGCGGGTTCTATTTCCAGCTTGGTCATACCAAGGACTTCAAAACTTGTATAAATGGCTGTCCTTCTTGGCGCTCAGGGTTACGGGGCTAACATTGAAACAATATTTCAGTTATATCACAGCGCTTGCTCTTTAGGTTACCTGTACTACTGATTAGCACTGATTACGACTAACTGGCTGGCGTCAGGATAAATGGACCAGTAGTACCGGTAACTTACCCAAGGAAACGCCGTGATATTACTGAAAATTTGTTAAAAACGGTTTTTTAAAAAACACCAAAGGTCATGATGCCTCAAAAGTCGGGGTTTCTGTGGCACGAGCCAGTACTTGTAAGATCAAAAGATCATACATGCTTAAGTGAAGGAATGACCTTTTATCTCTATATATAGCAGTACTGATAACAAGCAGTCATGGCGTCGCGTCCTACAACGTAATCGCTGATTTAAGCTTGATGAATAAAATCCCCCGGTAGTTCTGTTGTTTTTGTAATCCAAGGGAGAGCACTAGAACTAGAATATCATATTCGACGTATGTGCACGAATAGTATGCATGTACCAGAAACAATGTGTTTCTAAATTTTTCATATGTTCTAGTTTTTTTCTTTATCGTATGTAGGACGTAGGACATTGCACTTTTAGCTGATATTTTCTAGTTACTCCTTTTTCAAATCTTTATTGCCTCCATTTAATAAAGATGAATAATCATAAAGAAGCAACTCCACCCCCAGCGAAAAACAATGCATACAAATCAGGGGTCTGTCGGTGGTGAACATTGAGTTAACACAGGTGAGGTAGTGGGTCCGAGCATTTTCCTGACTACTTTTTATATGATGAACTTATATCGAGGGATTGGCGTGAAACGGTTGTGGTCGAGTCCCGGTAGCTCAGTCGGTAACGACGCGAGCTGTCAATCCAGGGGTTGTGAGTTCGAATCCCGGCTCGGCCAACTTTCTTTCCGACGTTTGACAAAAGTCACTGTGACATGCGTCATTCGTCTTTCACCAATGGGCTAACAGTCGATGTGAAAAAACAGCCAGTTGCTTGAAAAGTATGTTGTGTTGAGTACTGGTGTGAGAAAGCTATGAAACGCATGAGTACGTCAACTGGTCGCCATGAGATGACTGAAAATTGTTGAAAACGGCAAGGCTAAGACTATGTGGAAAAGCAGCCAGTTGCTTGGGAAGATTGTTGTGTGGAGTACTGGTGTGAGAAAACCAGGAAACACATGAGTAGGTGAACTGGCCGCCCTGATATGACTGAGAAATTGTTAAAAACGGCGTTAAACATCAATCAATCAATGAAACGGTTAGAACTTAAAACCTATTTTGAAAACCCTGGTTTAGGGACAATTTTGACCCCTTTGTAAAAGCAATGCAAATTTAGGTGCGCTTGCTCAAAACGAGCAATGGCACCTAAATTTCTATTGTTTACCAGGACAAATGATCTAACGCTTATAAAGACTTCATGGCGAATCGATTAACCTTGGTAACAAAATATCAATTTTAGTTACAACCGTTTCACGCCGCCAAGCCCTCGATATGGTCATACCAAAAACACCAACTAGCTATATCAACATGCAGATTTATTTAAAATTTTCTAACGAAATCAAAGCTTTCAACTCCCAGCCTTTAGTGCTTAATGCATTTTTATGTTTACCTTTTCTAATGTAGTGTAAGCATTGGCGTACGTGCGTATGACCTGGTACGCACCTGCAAATACATCATACCGAGGGCTTGGCGTGAAACAGTTGTAACTAAAATAGGTATTTTTTTACCAAGGTTAATCACCTCGCCATAAAGTCTTTATAAGTGTTAAATCATTTTTCTTGGTAAACAATGGAAATTTAGGTGCCATTTCCTCGTTCTGAGCAATGGCACATAAATTTGCATTGTTTACCAAGGGGTCAAAATTGCCACTAAACCAGGGTTTTCAAAATAGGTTTTTAGTTACAACCGTTTCCTGCCAAGCCCTCGATACGTTCGATAGGTCACTATGACGTTAGAAGTAATTCAAAGCAACATGAATTGATAGTTCGGTGTTTTACGCCGCTTTCAACAATTGTTCAGTTATATCACGGTGTTTCCTGGGTAAGTTACCAGTACTACTGGTACATTTATCCTGATACCAGCCTATCAGTCGTTATGAGCGCAAAGGAAGTTAGCCATTTATTGTTACTATTTTTGAACCCGCGAGCTCCAGCACCCGATGCGGAAGCTCGATCACTACACTATCGTTGAGGTCTCACTGCAATAAGATGACTGTACAATTGGTAGTTTAATGGAGCTCCTTGGAGCCCAGGACTGTTGAGTTAACATTACGCTAAATCGACGATTAGAACTAGTAACTTACCCTGGAAATAGGAATCCGCTGTGGTCGAGTGGTTAGCGTCGGGAATTTCGAAATCGGGTGTCCCGGGTTCGATCCCCAGTCGCGGCATTACAGTCATAGTTGAGTGCCCTTGGGCAAGGCACACTGTTTAGCCTAGTACTGGTTTGTTTACCCAGGGATCATGAATAAGTGAACTGTCGCCGTGATATAACTGAACTATTGTTGAAAGCGGCGTAAAACCCCAATAAATAAATAAATAAATTACCCTGGAAAGACCGTGATTAAAAGAAAACAATGTTTCATCTTATAGACAAAAGGATTATGATTTGATCCATTGGTGAGACATATCACGAGAAACGAAGAAAGTACTTAATATTTTCATGTTTCCATAGTTCTAAATAAGGGGCCTATTTCATCTTCAAAACATCCTTTGCTGTAAGTACTCAAAATATATTGATTTGATTTGATTGTGCTATGTCTAACGCCACTTTCAACAATGTGTCAATTATATCACGGCGTTTCCTGGTTAAGTAACCAGTACCACATCTGGTAAAGTAGGAGTATAATTTAATCCATAGATGAGACATGACGAATGGTCTTTTATAAAATTATTCATGTATTCAGAGTTCTAAATAAGGGGCATATTTCGAGGGCTTGGCGTGAAAGCGTTGTAACTAAAAACCTATTTTGAAAACACTGATTTTAAGGGCAATTTTGACCCCTTTGTAAACAATGCAAATTTAGGTGCCATGGCTCAGAACGAGCATTGGCACCTAAATATCCATGGTTTACTAAGAAAAATGATTTAACGCTTATAAAGACTGTATGTCGAGGTGATTAACCTTGGTAAAAAAATACTTATTTAATTAGTTACAACCGTTTCACGCCAAGCCCCCGATTTCATCTTAAAAGATCCTTATTTGACCTCCAATACTGTATTTGTATTGCTGTATTTGATGTACTCAAACTAGATGTCGCATATAAATAGAGTCTTGTGCGTTCCAACAGCACAGGGTTTAAATAAGTTATAACAGACTAATTAATTAATTAAGAAGTAAATTTCCTTAAATTTCCTTAAATTCCGAAATTTACTTGCACTGCAAGTAAATTTCGGAATTTAAGGAAATTTAAGGAAATTTTAAGGAAATTTAAGGAAATTTTAAGGAAATTTAAGGAAATTTTAAGGAAATTTAAGGAAATTTACTTCTTAATTAAATCCCAATTTTCGTGCAGTGAGAGAAACACAGATAAGATAGAGGAAAGTAATCTTTGCTGAATAATCATCTCTCGTGTAATGTCAATCCGAAAGGGTTTTTTCCATATATTTCCTTCTTTGTAGATTCTTATGAGTAACAAGAACCTAGGTTATGAATGAGTTTATAATTACGGACTTCGCGAACTCTTTTGAAACCTGTCAGTCCTAAATGTCTTTTGGTTCATCTACAGTCAAGCTTGCCTTAGGCGGCCATTCTAGGGCGAGTCAACATGTGGCTACTGAACACAGGTTGCTGCTTAAACGAGTCAAATAAAGAAGAGTATGTTGTTTTTAGTTATTCTTCAATGATCTGCTTAATACCAGTTGGCTGCTAAACAGAGGTGACCGCTAACACAAGTTTGACTGTATTTCCTCCTTTGTTCAACCAGTTATTGCATTACAAATTAATCAGGCCCAATGGAAATTTTACTTATCAGGACTAAAGGACTGACTGTCCTTTCCATCTATTTCCTCCTTTGTTCAACCAATTATTTTTGCCTGTCAGGACTGAGGAACTGACTATCGTTTTCCATCTGTTTCCTTCTTTGTTCAACCAATTATTGGATGAAAAATGAGTCAGTCCAAATGAAAATTTTGACTGTCAGGACTGAAGGACTGACGACTTTCGCGTGGACTGTTGTTACACGAGAGATGATTATTCAGCAAAGATTACTCCCCTCCATCTTATCTGTGTTTCTCTCACTGCACGAAAATTGGGATTTAATGGCGGATGCCATGCAAGATAAGAGCATTCCTGTTAGAGGTTTGATGTGACAGGTTGAACGTTCTTTTGCTTCAATTTCAGGACATTCGGTAAACATGATCGCTTTGACAACCGTACTGTTTGCTTTGGCGTTGGCAACACCATCTGGTAATTCTTCTTGATTTGTTTGGTATCATTTTATGTTTCTTTTCTTTGGTATCATTTTATGTTTCTTTTCTTTGGTATCATTTTATGTTTCTTTTCTTTGGTATCATTTTATGTTTCTTTTCTTTGGTATTTTTCTTTGGTATCATTTTATGTTTCTTTTCTTTGGTATCATTTTATGTTTCTTTTCTTTGGTATCATTTTATGTTTCTATTCTTTGGTATCTTTGGTATCATTTTATGTTGCTATTTTTTGGTATCATTTTATGTTTCTTTTCTTTGGTATCATTTTATGTTTCTTTTCTTTGGTATCATTTTATGTTTCTATTCTTTGGTATCATTTTATGTTTCTTTAATTCCTGTTTTTCTTGGTATTTTATGTTTTTTTTCTTTGGTATCAATTTATATTCATTTTAATTTTTGTTTTGCTTGTTATTATTCTACGTTTATATTAGTTTTACTTTGTGTCATTTAAGTCTTGTTTTGGTATACCCGACCCCGGTAGCGCAGTCGGTAGCGACGCGGGCTGTCAATTCAGGGGTTGTAAGCTCGAACCCCAGCTCGGCCAACATTCCTTCCGACGTTTATCAAAAGTCACTGTGACATGCGTCATTCGTCTTTCACCAATGGGCTAACAGTCGATGTGAAAGAACAGCCAGTTGCTTGAAAAGTATGTTGTGTCGAGTACTGGTGTGGGAAAGCCATGAAACGCATGAATAGGTCAACTGGTCGCCGTGAGATTACTAAAAAATTGTTGAAAGCGGCGTTAAACTATAATCAATCAATTAATCAATTGTTTTGGTATACGTTTATGTTTATTTTAGTCTTGCTTTGGTTTCTATTATTTTATCTTTGTTTTAGTTGTGCTTTGTTTTGGTATTATTTCATGTATATTTCAGTCTTGTTATGTTAGTCTTAGTTTTACTTTGCATCATGTTATGTTTGTTTTAGTATAAGTTTATGTTTTTTTTGGTATAAGTTTACGTTTATTTAAGTCTTGTTTTGTTTGGTATTATTTAACCAAAACGCCCTTGTCCATTATATGGTATATCGTGATTTTCACTGCGTTTCCCTGATTACAATACCATCACTACTGATGAATCTCTCCTGACTGTTAAATAATTGAAATAATGTTTGAAGCGGTATAAAACATTATTCAAACAATTATTTACCTTTTATCAGTGCTGTACATTAAAGGTGCTGAACACTAGATTATAGATAGTATAGTTAAAGTTGTAAAGGTTCTGAACTCTAGATTATAGATAGTATTGTCAACGTTGTAAAGGTTCTGAACTCTAGATTATAGATAGTATAGTCAAAGTTGTAAACGTTCTGAACTCTAGATTATAGATAGTATAGTCAAAGTTGTAAAGGTGCTGAACACTAGATAATAGATAGTATAGTTAAAGTTGTAAAGGTGCTGAACACTAGATAATAGATAGTATAGTCAAAGTTGTAAAGGTGCTGAACACTAGATTATAGATAGTATAGTTAAAGTTGTAAATGTGCTGAATTCTAGATTATATATAGTATAGTTAAAGTTGTAAAGGTGCTGATTGTATATTATAGATAGTATAGTCAAAGTTGTAAAGATGCTGAATTCTAGATTATAGATAGTATAGTCAAAGTTGTAAAGGTCCTGAACTCTAGATTATAGATAGTATAGTCAAAGTTGTAATGGTGCTGAACTCTAGATTATAGATAGTATTGTCAACGTTGTAAAGGTTCTGAACTCTAGATTATAGATAGTTTAGTCAAAGTTGTAAAGGTTCTGAACTCTAGATTATAGATAGTATAGTCAAAGTTGTAAAGGTGCTGAACTCTAGATTATAGATAGTATAGTCAAAGTTGTAAATGTGCTGAATTCTAGATCATATATAGTATAGTTAAAGTTGTAAAGGTGCTGAACACTAGATTATAGATAGTATAGTCAAAGTTGTAAATGTGCTGAATTCTAGATCATATATAGTATAGTTAAAGTTGTAAAGGTGCTGAACACTAGATTATAGATAGTATAGTCAAAGTTGTAAAGGTGCTGAACTCTAGATTATAGATAGTATAGTCAAAGTTGTAAATGTGCTGAATTCTAGATTATAGATAGTATAGTCAAAGTTGTAAATGTGCTGAATTCTAGATTATATATAGTATAGTTAAAGTTGTAAAGGTGCTGATTGTAGATTATAGATAGTATAGTCAAAGTTGTAAAGATGCTGAATTCTAGATCATATATAGTATAGTTAAAGTTGTAAAGATTATAGATAGTATAGTCAAAGTCGTAAAGGTGCTGAACTCTAGATTATAGATATATAGTCAAAGTTGTATAGATGCTGGTGAGTTCTTTCTTGTTTAATGCATGACCCCACATGTTCTTTGGATTGTTTTAAAGCTCGTAAGTAACTCTTTTTAATGATATATTGTGTTCTTCATAAGAAACGCATAGAAAGTGTCACAATTGAGGACTGAAACTGGTCGATATACATGGAAACAAAGAAGGATTATTTTTGAAGCATTGTAACCTATATATCGATGTATACATAGTTTCGAGAACTACAATAGTTGCCTCCCTTGTCGGCCATTTTCGATATATGCAAATAAGATAAACAGTAATAAAGTATATTTGAAAAATATGTGACAATAAGAAACACAAAGGAATTTCAGTTTGGCAATCATATTTAATGTGAAGAAATTTTTTGATCTGATAACATCAGCTTCTTTATTCATTTTCCCCTTTTCCCCCTCTTTTTTCTCTTTTCAACATATAAAACATGTGGCTGTCTTAACGGCCACAGGAGAAGATAATAGTGTAGTTAAGTGAAGTATGTAGTTGTCTTATCATTTGTCTTTTTAATTTTCACAGCATTTGCTATAAAATGCTTGGAGTGCGTCGACATGCCGGATCCAAAAGATTGTTTGACGACTACCGAGTGTTCCGCATACGAATCATGTCACATGACCCAGTTCATAACCACGGGCGGACTCGTTCTGTACAACTCGGGATGCATGGCCAAGAATGTACGGTTAAGTTATTTATGACGTATTCCTAACGTATATGACGCATTCCTAACGTAAATGACGTATTCCTAACGTAAATGACGCATTACTAACGTATATGACGTATTACTAACGTATATGACGTATTACTAATGTATATGACGTATTCCTAACGTATATGACGCATTCCTAACGTATATGACGTATTCCTAACGTATATGACGTACTACTAACGTATATGACGCATTCCTAACGTATATGATGCATTCCTAACGTATATGACGTATTACTAACGTATATGACGCATTACTAACGTATATGACGCATTCCTAACGTATATGACGTATTCCTAACATATATAACGTATGTATGACGTATTCCTAACGTATATGACGTATGTATGACGTATTCTTACACTATTGACAATTTCTCTTCTATACGCAATAGCAGCAGACCATATTTGAAATGATGAGCAAATTCTTCTTTGGCCACAATGTTTTCAACTTCATTTAAGAATTAAGCTATCTTTTATGGAGATTTTTAAGATTTTCATCACTATGTTTTTCAAAGTCATCTGCTGATAGGGTTAACAGTAGCACAGGTCTATCTTCCTGACACAAACAAGTCAATTTTTATTTTTGTCACTTAAAGCGACTGAAATCCAGATGCCACGGAAAAAAAAAACTTGAATTCGCCCTAAATGTTGTTCTTTATGTTATCCAAGTAAAACCAGGGTAGAAAATGTATAGTTTTTTATCAATAAATGAACTTAAGTCGTTTTCAATTGTCCCGATGAAGGGGTTTCCTATTTAAAAATACTTACCCCGTTACTGACAGGGTAGAATTTGCGATGGAAAAAGTATCAAAAACAAGAAAATCTCACCGATTATAGGGGTATGTAATATGTCAGTTATCATATTTTAATGCCCCAAATACAAAAATAACACTTATTTTCTTAAAATTGGAAATTTTATTTTTTTTCGTCAGTTGGGTATCTGGAGTTCAGTCGCTTTAACAGCCCGTTTATTTATTATTATACATTATTTACATAGGTAACACAATTTACAACAACTTTAAATCATTTTTTATTTATTTATTTATTGATTTATTGGGGTTTTACGCGGAAATCATTTTTTTAAAGAAAAAGTAGGATATTGCTACCAGCAATTCCAATTAGAAAAACGAAAGAATACTGCTGCTGCAGTGTTTAAAAGTCGTTTACTTCGGGTCAAAGGTATACATTTCTACTATCATACTATCCTGACTGTATTATCAATCTAAAACGAAAACTCTGACTCTGAGCTACAATGATGAAGTGATCAAGTGTGATGGATTTCTACGAAAGACCGGCGGTGACTTCCAAACTTCGCACTTCACACTTCACACTTCATACTTCACACTTTATAGGTAATATGTTTGAAGTTTGTAGTCTGAAGTCTGAAGTCTGAAGGTTGAAATTCAGACATCATACTTCACACTTCATAGATAATATGTTTGGAGTTTGAAGTTTGAAGTTTGAAGTGTGAAGTGTGAAGTATGAAGTCTGGATTTCAAACTTCACACTTCAAACTTTAAACTTCAAACTTCAGACTTAAAACTTCAGACTTCAGACTTCAAACTTCAGACTTCAGACTTCAAACTTCAGACTTCAGACTTCAGACTTCAAACTTCAAACTTCACACTTCACACTTCACACATTACACTTCATACTTTAGACTTCGGACTTCAGACGTCAAACTTTATACTTCAGAATTTTGGAAGTCACCACCGGTTTTTTTCGTAGATTTCACAATGTGTGTGTGCATGCGTGCGTTCAAATGTTTGTGTATATGTGTATTTGTTATGAGTATGTGTTATCGTTTTATGTTGGTTTTAACGTTACGTGGAAGACAGTGGTGCAGAGGTAGAGCGTCGGCCTCTCACATCAAAGGTCCCTGGTTCGAGTCCCGTGATGAGCGGGTCCTGACTTTGGGATTTTTCCACACAATCGGCGCGAGTACTGGTTAAGTATCCAGGAAGCAGACATCGAGCGTGATTAATATAAGCTTAAAGCTTGTTTCGCAATCGATTTAAAATAAATAAGTTTAAACTAACGTTACGCCCAATCTAAATTATACACGTGAGTCGTAATGCATGCCCAATAACCCTGACCGCCTAGGATTAAAACAACCCTGACCGCCTAGGATTAAAACAACCCTGACCGCCTAGGATTAAAACAACCCTGACCGCCTAGGATTAAAAGCCAGTATAACCATGATTAAACTGTTTGGAACACCCCGACAGGGCTTTCATATTTTATAGATATAAAAAAGGCAATGTGAAATTAAAATTGTTTTGTTTACACCAACATAGAGATGCTCGTCCAAAAAGAGAAACGTCCTTGCCGTGCTGCAAAGACGTCAGGAGCTTGTGTCGAATTCGGACATAGTGACGTGCGTAGATTGCTGCGATTCAGAGTTCTGTAACAGGGAGGGTTGCGGCATTACAGGTACATGTACAGTTCCTTCACGATAACTAATAACATGTGAAAATGTGAAAATGGGAAAAGATTGGCAAGTTTAACTTTGCGGCATTACAGGTACTGTTCCTTCGCGATAACTAAACAAATGAGCCGTCCCGCGAGAAAACCCAACATTGTGGACTCTGCGTAAAGTATCGACCCGGATCAGCCTAAGAATGCCGCGCAGGCTTACCCAGTGAGATACTTTTCGCCTCCTGTGGATTTTCTGTTTTGAGGAATCATTACTCTATACCTCTATCCCCCTTGAGACGGAATGTATCGTCCCGGATCAGTCTGCGCGGACTGCGCAGGCTGATCTGTGTCGATATATTACGTAGAGGCCCTAATGTTAATTTTCTCGCGGGATGGCTCAGCTCAAATGTGAACACATTTGCCTGTTCAACTTTAACGTAAAGCAGTTTATTTATTCGAATTTGTTCGAATTATCACATGTGCGAGAGATTCCGAGTATTTTCTGCTTAAGTGTCAGGGCTCATACATGCTCGTGATAGCTCGACCATGTGACATTTCGAATATATCGTTTAACTCGAACCACCTGTCACACATACGAGCTCAGAACTGCTGCTGTGCTGTTTTCTAGAGATGTTGAACTTGCTTGCTTTTGGTAATAAGCACGCACGAAGATATGAATTACTAAAGTGGACAATACAATAATGGATAAAGTATTAATCCATCCATTACTCGAACACGTCGATTACTCGAAGTAATGTATGTGACCCTTTCGACTTCCGAGTTATTTCGAGCGGTTTAGATCTGGGGCATTTTATAAAAAAATTAAATCCTTATTTGAGACTCAAACCCTTTGTAATGGGTACCCAAAAGAATCGTTGCAGTGAGACGATTCTTTTGAGTACACTAACATGTAATTTGGTTGAGCCATAAGAGAGATATTGTGGGAAAACGAGCAGTTTACTCCTTCCTACCCAGTCCTCTGTCTATTGTAGGTTTGAAACAGCCACAGAGAGGGCCTGTTTGTTTTTCATGCGATTCTCAGAGTGATCCGAAAACATGTCGTGACGTGCAGACTTGTTCAGATACACAGGTATTATATAATGTTAGAATACACAGGTGTTATATAATGTTAGAATACACAGGTATTATATAATGTTAGAATACACAGGTATTATATAATGTTAGAATACACAGGTATTATATAATGTTTAAATACACAGGTGTTATGAAATGTTCAGATACACAGGTGTTATGAAATGTTCAGATACACAGGTATTATATAATGTTAGAATACACAGGTGTTATGAAATGTTCAGATACAAAGGTGTTTTAAAATGTTCAAATACACTGGTTTATATTCCTATGTCACATCTATTCCATGTTTTAATAAACTGGTTAATACACTAGTTAATAAACTGGTTAATACACTAGTTAATAAACTGTGAAATAACTGGTTAATAAACTGTGAAATAACTGGTTGATAGAACTGTGAATAACTGGTTAATACACTGTGAAATAACTGGTTTATAAACTGTGAAATAACGCGTTTATAAACTGTGAAATAACTGGTTAATAAAACTGTGAAATAACTGGTTTATAAACTGTGAAAAAACTGGTTTATAAACTGTGAAATAACTGGTTAGTAAACTGTGAAATAACTGGTTAATAAACTATGAAATAACTGGTTAATAAAAATGTGAAATAACTGGTTAATAAAAATGTGAAATAACTGGTTATTAAAATGTGAAATAACTGGTTAATAAACTGTGAAATAACTGGTTAATAAACTGTGAACTAACTGGTCAATAAACTGTGAAATAACTGCTTAATAAACTGTGAAATAACTGGTCAACAAACTTTGAAATAACTGGTCGATATTTATATTTCTGTTTCAGGTCTGTACGATCGATGTTTCCACATTTCATTGCAAAATCAACTTATATGTTATTTCTTTGTCATAACAGGTCTGTGCTCTGTTTCAACATTTTATTGGAAACCAACTCGTATTTACCAGCAAGTGCGACGAGAGAATGGTAAGTACCTATTGTATCACTGCGCTCGGTAATGAAAACAGACTGACAGAATCAAAGCAAGAGACACTTGCAGTATAGAAACATTTCAGAAAATCAGATTGGTTTATATTTCCGTTGAGTAGCAACCTTGCCGAATCGTCGAGTGATAGAAATATTTTTGTTGAATAGCAAACCTCCCAGAATGACAGTATGAAATACCCTTCATGCTATGTTGCACTTTTTGAGAATACCAGAATAATATACCCTTCCTGCTTAGTAGTAACCTTGAAGCATCCCAGAATGATATTACTTTACGCCTGTTGTAACTAATACATATTACGGTTATTTAAGGATTGATTCTTATTTTTCGTGCGTTCATGCAGTATGAACGCTCGGTCGCCATTTTGTAAATCCATGAAGCGCTCTGTACGTTCTAGCGTCAATTAGCAATCAATGCTGAAAGCGTAGTCGAATTGAGTTGGAGATCGGGCATTATCGTATATGCCTATATATATTGAAAACCGCAAGGCCTACACCGAGATACTGCTTGTTACTTTGCAGGATTTTCTACACGATTGCCACTACTGTGCCATCAGCGCTTTGATTATATTTGCTTCCACGATATGTCCGATATTTATATTTGCTTCTATTTTTTATGGTTTCTACATGTAACGGTTACGCTCGCTTCCATGACATGCATGTAAGCATTTTGATAGTCTTACATATTGCGGTTAAGTTTGCTTTTATAACATTAATTATTTTTCTAGCGATGTCGGAACCCCTTGTCCCATGTCGGTAAGCGTCGCCAACAGGAAAGAAGCAATTTTTGCTTCAAGTGTTGCGAGGAGGACTTCTGCAATCAAGACTGTGGGCCTTCAGCTGTTCTTACGTCCACCTCTAAACCGACGACTCACAGACCTACAACACCAAAATCCACGACAATATCTACGACACAAAAAAAGACTACGTCTAAAGCTACGACTCCGAGAGCTACGACTCCAAAGCCCACGACTCACAAACCTACAACCCAAAAGCCCGTGACTCACAGACCTACGACCAAAAAGCCCGTGACTCACACACCTACAACCCACAAGCCCACGACTCACAGACCTACAACCCATAAGCCCACGACTCACAAACCTACAACCCATAAGCCCACGACTCACAAACCTACAACCCATAAGCCCACGACTCACAAACCTACAACCCAAAAGCCCACGACTCACAAACCTACAACCCATAAGCCCACGACTCACAAACCTACAACCCATAAGCCCACGACTCACAGACCTACAACCCATAAGCCCACGACTCACAAACCTACAACCCATAAGCCCACGACTCACAAACCTACAACCCATAAGCCCACGACTCACAAACCTACAACCCATAAGCCCACGACTCACAAACCTACAACCCATAAGCCCACGACTCACAGACCTACAACCCATAAGCCAACGACTCACAAACCTACAACCCATAAGCCCACGACTCACAAACCTACAACCCATAAGCCCACGACTCACAGATCTACGACACAAAAGCAAACGTCACCACCAACAACAATACCTACAACAACAAAAGATCCCGAAAGTAGGTCAACGATTTTATCACTTCCGGTACATTTTAAATAATCAATTAAGCCATTAACTGGTGCTAAAGCAGCGTTTCCAATCGTTTATATAAGCCAACGGCCTATTCATTTGATGATCACTTCCGGTCAAAACAAACTTCTGAAGAGACGTACTTTTTGGCGGCCATCATCATCAACAATCAACAATCAACAGGTGTGAGATTTTTTTTTTCAATAACCCATGAAGCTTTCTGAAATGAGACTGGAAAAATCCATGAGGGCCACCATTTTGGATATGTATAAAAAGCAGACGTAAAACACAGATTGGAAATTATTGTCGGCTTTTTAATCATTTTTGTTTAAATTGGTTTATTTGGGTATGTATAAAATGAGCAGAAAAAGACGGATTGAAAATTATTGTCGTCTTTTTAATCTTTTTTTTTTTTAAATCGATATTTAAGATCATTAACGGGCTTCTTATGTGGAAATTAACATTTGTACGAAAAGTTAAAAATAAATGGAAATCTGTAAGAAATATGTTTTCCCGTTTGTCAAAAAAACGACAGCATTAGCCTTCTACGCCTGAAACTAAATTTTGACTGTATCGTAACCAAAGAAGGACGTGACGTCACTTAATCTTGGCGTAACGTCAATGAAGCGACGTCGTTTCCCGCAAAAAAGTGGTATCAACATGAAAGACCCCAAATTCCTATACATGAGCTATTGACTCACTCATTCAAAGTATAATTATTTATCAAACATTGTGGCAAAAGGATAACTTTCTCATAAGGAGCAATTGTTCTTGTGGCGACAATCTTTTCCTAAATCGTCTGTTGCATAGGCCTCAGAAACCGTCTCTAATAGGGAAAGGGTTTAGCAGAAATGTGACCCCTTACATAATTTGTTCCAGTCATATTGACTGGTTGAAAAAGCAGTCACCAGGTGGCATCAGAAAAGGGCTGATCTATTTGCTTCTTTACCATAATGAAGGTGATCGATTAAGGATCATCTTGGCCCTCATGTTTTAACCTCGTTCATTATAAATGTATTCCTTGATTTTCTGAAAGTCTTTACTTTATTATTTTCTGTTCAAATAATAGACAACAGCAATACGAATTCCAAATATGTTTTGATAATGCAAGAAACATGACATTAACATTATTATTGTCTAGTCAATTACTTATAAATCCTTTTGTATGGCCAAAGTATGCTCTTTAAAAAAAATTATAATTATCTTGCGTTTTTTTCGTAAATAGGTAGCACCTATAGATATATTAGGGGTATGTAATATGTCAGTTATCATATGTTAATGCCCTTAATACAAAAATAACACTTCTTAAAATTGGATTTTTTTTTTTCGACAGTTGGGTATCTGGAGTTCAGTCGCTTTAAACACATTATCGAGCCGAACAGACACTTTTCGCCTCATGTGGATTTTCTGTTTCAGGCATCATTGCTCTATACCTCAATCCCCGTGAGACGGAATGTGTCGGCCCGGATTAGCATGCGTGGACTGCCCAGGCTGATTTTGGTCGAAACATTACGCAGAATCGATAATGTTGCGGTTCTATAGTGGAACGGCCCATTTATACATTATCTTTTGTAACTTATGTGTATAACCCTTTTTCCCTCATACGACAATTCTGCAGCAGACGACTTTGAACATATTTTGTCAAAAAATGGAAAATCTCTGTAATTGAATGGATAACCTATGACTAAAAGTGGAAAACATTGTGGTAAAAGGAGAAATTGCACGTTTTGTGCAATTTCTTCTTTTATCACTATGTTTTCAAAAAGCCGTCTGCTGCAGAGGCGTCAGAAAGCGTCTATATGAGGGAAAGGGTTAATTAATGAGTAAGTAAGAATGCGCAAGTTGATCTAGGTCAACAATGATGCAGTTTTAATGTCTTTTATATTGACGTTCGTAAATGTTGTTTAAAGTCGCGTTAAGTACAAGCATCTAGTTATTCATTTGCTCCTGGCGTTCCAGGTTAGAACCTCTTTCACAGCGGTCACGTTGGGTCGGCTGTCGACGAGTCACACTCTCATAGCATTGTCCTGGTTTTTCACCCGGGTATCACGTAGAAGTGTACTCATGCCTTAATAACTTAAACACCGAAATTAATAACTTAAACACCGAACTTAATAACTTAAACACCGAACTGCGTAAAAGCCTAAAAAACACGTTAAAAGTAATTTAAACAAGGTATCCAGTGATCACAAATAAGTGTTCTTGCCAGCTACATCATATTTCCCTATGGCCTGGTGCACGTACTGTTGAAGCATTATGGCCAGCTACATCATATTTACCACGAGGAAAAGACAGGTAAATAAATAAGATCGCATAATGGTAAATTTAGTTTGTTTAATTTTGAAGATATAGTTCTAAGATTAACCCTAGAGTCCCCCGACTCTCCAGCCTGTATGTCACTATTCTCTCTCTCTCTCTCCCTATATCTTTCTTCTCTATCTGTATGCGCGCTCTCTCCAAAACAAACATTATATACCACATGACTGGGGCATCATATACACCTGATTATCCACTATCCCGTATATATAGGATCTGACATGAGTTGTCATTTCATATAAAGTTTTATTAAACGAGTTCAAGATTTTTTGTTATTAAGCGAGCCTCTGGCGAGCTTAATAACAAATATCTTGGACGAGTTTAATAAAACTGTTTATGAAATGACAACGAATGTCAGATTCTTTTTATCACATGAATAGCTTTGGAAAACCCGATTTACTGTGTGTGTTTCACACACAGTAAATCGGGTTTTCCAAAGCTATTTTAATTTCGTCAGTAAACAGTATAACAATGCCACAAATAATTATTCCGATGTGATATTCAGCTTAGTTTATTAAAAGGTATAATAAATAACACTCATAAGATATTATATTTATCACATAAAGTGACTTATGAGGCGTATTTCGATAAAAAAGTACTTAACGTTTACAATATTTCTAGATGAAATTTACAGGTTTTGGCGCCAAAGTAACTAACGTGTGACGTCAAAATGATGACGTGACGTCATTTTTTACTAGTATTAGGTCATGTTATATTACACACGTTGTATATATACGGAATATTATGTTGTGGGGTGGATACATGAGTTCGTATTCCACGACAAGTAGCGTGGGAAAATCGATATCTTACGAGACCGTAGGTCGAGCTAAGATATGGATTTCCCCACGCTACGCGTCGTTAATACGAACTCTATTATCCACCCCACAACATAATATTTCTTTTATTACATACCTACAATCTATGAGCAGCGAAAATTTATTGAGTTTACATTTTATTAATAGTAAATAGTACTAATATCGTCATCAAACCGGTTACGTCACTGTATGACGTCACAATCTTGTATTTACACCGCATATAGATACGGAATTTTAATCTGTCGTGGTGTATTTGCGCATGTCAATCTGTGTGTATTTCCACCGGAAAATAAACAGGCATGTAATAAAAAGAAATACGTAATGGGTATATTACATGGGATACAAGCATTGTCATGTGATAAATATAGGATCCATCATGAGTTTTCTTTGGAGATCAAGATTTCTTAAATGAGTCTAGAAAAAGACGGTTATTAACGCTCTTGGCGAGGTTAATAACTCTCTTTTTCGAGACGAATTTAAGAAATCTTCTCCAAAGTAAAACGAGTGATGGATTCTTTTTATCACCTAAACAGTGTGTTTTAATGAAAAATATTGACAACATCAAAACAAAGACCGAATAACATATTCTTCATAAGAACTTGTGATTCACCGCATAAAAAAGTAGTCCTCATCATTTTTGAATAAGAAGAAAAAAAACAACAATGTTTTAAACAATTAAGACTCGTTATTTATTCAAAATAACGTATTATTGCATTTTTCAATGTGTAAAATTTAACAACTTAACAATAAACATAATAAAGATAAAGGTCAAAATGACGTCATCAGTAGTCGCGTGTATGACGTGTATTTGATATCACACATGTTGGATATCGTTGTTCCGTGATTTGTTCTCAACTTGAAAATAAGGGTATTTATGTGATAAATAGTTATACTGCTCAATGGAGCTAATATCTCTAACCTCATTGTGTTACAGTCTCTATTTATTTATACATTCATATAAAATCAGAATTCAGGATAGAAAACTATTTGAATACAGTAACGTTCAGGAAATACAGAAATTATTTTACAAAATTACGCACCTCTTCTCATAATTTACGCATAGAAACCGGTAGACACGGGCGAGTAAGAATTCCGAGAAATGAGAGAGTGTGTATTCACTGTAATTTACAAATTATCGACGACGAATACCACTTTATTATCGAATGCCTTTGTCACCAGAATCTTCGAGAAATATACATTAAACGTTACTATTACGTCAAGCCAAGCATGCACAAGTTTATACATCTAATGAAAATTGAAAATCCAGCCACATTATTAAAGCTATGTAAATTCATAAAATATGCTTTTGAAGAAAGAAATAGTCACATTCCTCCGTGAGGTTTTACACGATTACATAAACAGGAAAATATTTTCACTAAATCAATTCTTTTCCATATTTTCTCGATTATCATTCAATAGAATCCTATTGTAGTATATATGTCACGATATGAAATTTAAATTAAATTTGTATTTGTATTTGTATATGAAATTGAATTTGTATTTGTATTTGTAACAATGATGTACTTATTTTGTACAAGTTGAAAATAAAGTATCTATCTCTCTATTTATTTCAGTTGCATGCAAGAAAGACAACTATATTTTCGACAGCCACTTAAACCTATGTCTGAAGTTCCACATGACCCCACACATGAACTGGACGGATGCGCTCCGTGCCTGCGAGCGGGATAACGGCACACTGGCGGTCATCACCAGCGAGACCAAGGCCAAGGATGTACAGAACTTCATATCGAGCCATAGCAGTTAGTTGTCGTATTATTGTACATGAAACCGACCGTCTCGTTTGTGTAGCGGTATAGAGCGTCCGGCACGGTTGTACGTCGTTTGATCTATACCCGGCCGGGTCCTTTGCTATAAATTATGCGGTTTTTTTAAAACATAATTCACAGAACTACAAGAGTTACCGCCATCGAATGCCAATTGTTCTCGGCAAACATGACAAGCGATGTAGCTGAAAAGTGTCTACCTCGGCGGCGGGAGGTCGTGTATTCGATCCCCGGCCGAGTCGTACTTTTGGCGCTCAGGGTTAAGGGGGTAGCATAATGATTGGCCTCTGCGTAATGTATAAACCCAGATCAGCCTGCGCAGTCCGCGCAGACTGATCCGGCACGACACATTCCGTCTCAGGGGGGATATAGGTATAGAGTAATGATTCCTGAAACGAAAAATCCACAGAAGGCGAAAATTGTTTGTTCGGGTTATCCTGCGTGGAATGCTAAGGCTGATCCGGGTCGATATTTTACGCAGGGTCCGCAATGTTGGTTTTCTCGCAGGACGGCTCAAATGTGACCGAAGTACTTGTAAATTATCAAGAAATCGCCGTGATATAACTGAACAATTATGATATGTGTTCCAGTGGATAACGAACAGGCAATATATTGACCAGACCTCAGATTAAATTCTTAAAGGTTCTGAACTCCAGATAGAAATCAAAATTGTGAAATGTTGAAATTTCTGCAAATAATGCTAATAGTGACAACAAAGTTAGTACGAAAGTAGTTCAATACTATTTTGGCATTAAATGTAGGAAAACTGTCAATTGAAAGTCATGACAATGTCCACAGTTGGGTTTACCGGGTATGTCTACCCAGTAAAAATGAAGCATAAACGATCACTATAATATTATATAGATGTTAATATTACTGGAAAGTAAAATTGTATCAAAGAACTATGATTATAATATGCCAAGACAACTTTTGAACAGTTTTAAAACTTTGACTATGCAATCTATAATCTGCAGCTCAGCACCTTTAAAGCGGCCTAAAACAAGAATTGCTATATCTTCTCGTTAGCAATATTGACTCTCCTCTGGATGGCTGCTTAATACGGTGGCACAGAGGTGACATGTGTATGTTTTTTATGTATCTCGTGCGCACGACATACTAAGTCGTGCGCACGAGATACTATATGTCGTGCGCACGACCTAATTAGCCAATCAGAATACACTTTACATACATGAATACGGTTGACTTACCTTAGCCGTCACAGAGTTGTGTTATTGATTTGATGATTACAATTTAGGGAACTGATTTGCGCCACCGTATTTCCGCTATCAGCCATTCTCAAACAATATTCATGTATGTAAAGTGTATTCTGATTGGCTAACTATTTCGTGTGCACGACTTAATTATCTCGTGCGCACGCCATAGTATCTCGTGCGCACGACTTAGTAACTCGTGCGCATGACATAGTATCTCGTTCGCACGACTTAAGTATCTCGTGCGCACGACTTAGTAACTCGTGCGCGCGACGTAGTATCTCGTGCGCACAACATAGTATCTCATACGCACGACTTAGTAACTCGTGCGAACGACTTAATTATCTCGTGAGCACGACATAGTATCTCGTTCGCACGACTTAAGTATCTCGTGCGCGCGACTTAAATAAAGACATAAACATGTCACCTCTGTGCTACCGTAGCTTAATACAAGTATTACGGTATACTATTTCATTATCTTACAGGTAACAGTCACGTTGCTTACTGGGTCGGGGCCAATGACAAGACGCAAGCTCACGTGTTCACGTGGCTGAACGGCGAGACCATCGTGTTCCAGGGCAACAACACGGTTGACCTCACACAGGCCAACTGTCTGTTCATAGACGGACCGACGAACAATGATCTCAAGTACGAGTCATGTACGCAGAAGCATGCCTACATCTGCGAGAAGAAGAACCAAATCCGAACTCGCTCCGTGTAACTGATCTCTGTATGGATTAGATGGACTATTTTGTATATTTACTGTTATGTTTTTCTTTAATATTTTTCCTTCTATTTTCCATTTGAAAAGAGGATGCAGTATGTATTGATATAGCACGCTCTGATATTGCACGAAATGTGATATTGCATTCCGATCTCTTTCACGTGTTGCTAAGGACGGAATCGTTTCCATACAGTAACGTAACAGAGCGCTCCCTTTCAACCCTTGATGTGTTTATAGATTTACAGCAAAATGTCATATGAGTTGTCCAAATGCACAATAAGCTGAGAAGCTTGTTAACATGGACAAGTACAATATGACAATATTGTATTGACTTGAACTACACCGTTTCTATTCAAACATCACATCATAGTAATATATACAATACAACAAATGTACACTCAATTACAATAAAAATGAAATATACACTCAATTACAATAAAAATGAAATATACACTCAATTACAATAAAAATGAAATATACACAAAATCGAATGTTTACTATTCAAGATAGATACATAGATAATAATAAAAAAAAGAGAGTAAAAACATCCTTAATACATGTACTAATATATAATTAAGAAGAGTAGCACTTCAATTATATCACATGACCTTCCTGGCATACTAGAAGTATACTAAATAAGTTTATTTTACAGTAGCAATGTGTTACTGTATATTGTTAATAAAGCTATTGTTACGGATAAAGGCTTCCTTAATATAGTTTGCAAGATATAAAAGTTTTTGCTTATCATTATTGTTTAGTAAAGTATTACATTTGTACATGTCCGGACGCATGAAAAACTATCGCTTAATATGAACTGCTCTAATATCTGAGTATAGCGGACACACTAAAAGAAAATGTAATTCGTCCTCTATTTCATTTTTATTACAAAAAAGTTTGAAGACACATCAACGCTGATCAATGTCTTTCTAACCTCTCATTTCCATATCTACCTGTTTCAATTCTTAGATAATTGAAGACCAGGTAAAATATTTAAATAATCTACCAAGATCGGACCATTACTAATAAACTTGTAAGTGCTCATCATCCGGCCACTATTTATATAACTATCTAAACTTTGTTTAAATTCATCAATCTACCTTTGTTTAAAAAAGGAAAATACTGATGGTTGACAGGACGTGGATTGAGTCATATATATCCAAAACCATATTGAAATAAGAGATTTTTTACATTACTGCACCAATTATTTGCTCCCTTTTCAATGTTTTCTGCTAGCCAATGATGCAATGTCACACTAATTATGTTATCAGACATCCACTGTTAGAAAATGCGTTAGACATCATTTTGTCGACGATTCAATTTCGAGTAGAAACGAAATGGGGAACAATTCAAATCAATTGATAATTTTCTAAATGCCCGAAGTGTTTAATACACATAAAACGACACATTTTAAAATGCTGATATCAAATTATATAATACAAAGGTAACTGCATCATTATGGGAAACTATTTTGTTGTGACTCGTTCCTTCGGCGGAGTTCTGCACTCGCAGGCTCGGAGAACTCAGCCGAAATAACTGGTCAAACACACAATTGTCTTATACAGATACAATAACCTGTACTATAAGTGAGCCGTCCCGCGAGAAAACCAACATTGAGGACTCTGTGTAAAGTATCGACCCGTATTAGCCTAAGCATGACGCGCAGGCTTACCCGGACAGACCATTTTTGCTTCCTGTGGATTTCATGTTTCAGGAGTCATTACTATATACCTCTATGCCCCTGAGACGTACTGTGTCGGCCCGGATTAGCCTGCGTGGACTGCACAGGCTGATCTGGATCCATACGTTACGCAGAGTCCATAATGCTGGTTTACTCGTGGGACGGCTCAAGTATTAAGAAGGGATATTTTGTATGTTAACGGATATTTGTATTGTTGTCAAAGGAAGTAATATGGTAACCTGAGCTGGGGTTTGATCTCACAACCACTGACTGGATAGCCCGCGTCTCTACCGACTGAGTTACCGTGATGTTTAATCAAGAATGCAACAAACCTCTCGTTCCCCCGATATGATATATCGCAGACCGTACAAGCGAAAAATACGTAATTGAAGTTACTTTGGTCGAAAATTAAGCAATAAATTGCATTTGACCCTCTGCGATTACAAGTTTTGCCTCGTACGGACGGACAAATGGACCTACGCTAAAAGGCGTGGCATGATTTTGTAAGGGGAATTATTACGCTAACAATATATGGAGACAGAAATCCTTGGAAATAATAATGAGGCACCTTCCGACACCCAAAACTCACAGAGAGTGGCTAGAATAGGTTCCAGAGGGTGTACCTAAGTTCGAGCCTTCCGACACCCAAAATTCTAACAGAGTGGCTGGAATAGGTTCCAGAGGGTGTACCTAAGTTCGAGCCTTCCGACACCCAAAACTCACAGAGAGTGGCTAGAATAGGTTCCAGAGGGTGTACCTAAGTTCGAGCCTTCCGACACCCAAAATTCTAACAGAGTGACTAGAATAGGTTCCAGAGGGTGTACCTAAGTTCGAGCCTTCCGACACCCAAAATTCACACAGAGTGGCTAGAATAGGTTCCAGAGGGTGTACCTAAGTTCGAGCCTTCCGACACCCAAAATTCACACAGAGTGGCTAGAATAGGTTCCAGAGGGTGTACCTAAGTTCGAGCCTTTCGACACCCAAAATTCACACAGAGTGGCTAGAATAGGTTCCAGAGGGTGTACCTAAGTTCGAGCCTTCCGACACCCAAAATTCACACAGAGTGGCTAGAATAGGTTCCAGAGGGTGTACCTAAGTTCGAGCCTTTTGACACCCAAAATTCACACAGAGTGGCTAGAATAGGTTCCAGAGGGGTGTACCTAAGTTCGAGCCTTCCGACACCCAAAATTAACACAGAGTGGCTAGAATAGGTTCCAGAGGGTGTACCTAAGTTCGAGCCTTCCGACACCCAAAATTCACACAGAGTGGCTAGAATAGGTTCCAGAGGGTGTACCTAAGTTCGAGCCTTCCGACACCCAAAACTCACACAGAGTGGCTAGAATAGGTTACAGAGGGTGTACATAAGTTCGAGCCTTCCGACACCCAAAATTCACAGAGAGTGGCTAGAATAGGTTCCAGAGGGTGTACCTAAGTTCGAGCCTTCCGACTCCCAAAATTCACACAGAGTGGCTAAAATAGGTTCCACAGGGTGTACCTAAGTTCGAGCCTTCCGACACCCAAAATTCACACAGTGTGGCTAGAATAGGTTCCAGAGGGTGTACCTAAGTTCGAGCCTTCCGACACCCAAAATTCACACAGAGTGGCTAGAATAGGTTCCAGAGGGTGTACCTAAGTTCGAGCCTTCCGACACCCAAAATTTACACTGAGTGGCTAGAATAGGCTCCAGAGGGTGTACCTAAGTTCGAGCCTTCCGATACCCAAAATTCACACAGAGTGGCTAGAATAGGTTCCAGAGGGTGTACATAAGTTCGAGCCTTCGACACCCAAAATTGAGAGAGAGTGACTAGAATAGGTTCCAGAGGGTGTACCTAAGTTCGAGCCTTCCGACACCCAAAATTCACACAGAGTGGCTAGAATAGGTTCCAGAGGGTGTACCTAAGTTCGAGCCTTCCGACACCCAAAATTCACACAGAGTGGCTATAATAGGTTCCAGAGGGTGTACCTAAGTTCGAGCCTTCCGACACCCAAAATTCACACAGAGTGGCTAGAATAGGTTCCAGAGGGTGTACCTAAGTTCGAGCCTTCCGACACCCAAAATTCACACAGAGTGGCTAGAATAGGTTCCAGAGGGTGTACCTAAGTTCGAGCCTTCCGACACCCAAAACTCACACAGAGTGGCTAGAATAGGTTACAGAGGGTGTACATAAGTTCGAGCCTTCCGACACCCAAAATTCACAGAGAGTGGCTAGAATAGGTTCCAGAGGGTGTACCTAAGTTCGAGCCTTCCGACACCCAAAATTCACACAGAGTGGCTAAAATAGGTTCCACAGGGTGTACCTAAGTTCGAGCCTTCCGACACCCAAAATTCACACAGTGTGGCTAGAATAGGCTCCAGAGGGTGTACCTAAGTTCGAGCCTTCCGACACCCAAAATTCACACAGAGTGGCTAGAATAGGTTCCAGAGGGTGTACCTAAGTTCGAGCCTTCCTACACCCAAAATTCACACTGAGTGGCTAGAATAGGCTCCAGAGGGTGTACCTAAGTTCGAGCCTTCCGACACCCAAAATTCACACAGAGTGGCTAGAATAGGTTCCAGAGGGTGTACCTAAGTTCGAGCCTTCCTACACCCAAAATTGAGAGAGAGTGACTAGAATAGGTTCCAGAGGGTGTACCTAAGTTCGAGCCTTCCGACACCCAAAGTTCACAGAGAGTGGCTAGAATAGGTTCCAGAAGGTGTACCTAAGTTCGAGCCTTCCGACACCCAAAATTCACACAGAGTGGCTACAATAGGTTCCAGAGGGTGTACCTAAGTTCGAGCCTTCCGACACCCAAAATTCACACAGAGTGGCTAGAATAGGTTCCAGAGGGTGTACCTAAGTTCGAGCCTTCCGACACCCAAAATTCACACAGAGTGTCTAGAATAGGTTCCAGAGGGTGTACCTAAGTTCGAGCCTTCCGACACCCAAAATTCACACAGAGTGGCTACAATAGGTTCCAGAGGGTGTACATAAGTTCGAGCCTTCCGACACCCAAAATTCACACTGAGTGGCTAGAATAGGCTCCAGAGGGTGTACCTAAGTTCGAGCCTTCCGACACCCAAAATTCACACAGAGTGGCTAGAATAGGTTCCAGAGGGTGTACCTAAGTTCGAGCCTTCCTACACCCAAAATTGAGAGAGAGTGACTAGAATAGGTTCCAGAGGGTGTACCTAAGTTCGAGCCTTCCGACACCCAAAATTCACACAGAGTGGCTAGAATAGGTTCCAGAGGGTGTACCTAAGTTCGAGCCTTCCGACACCCAAAATTCACACAGAGTGGCTAGAATAGGTTCCAGAGGGTGTACCTAAGTATGAGCCTTCCGACACCCAAAATTCACACAGAGTGGCTAGAATAGGTTCCAGAGGGTGTACCTAAGTTCGAGCCTTCCGATACCCAAAATTCACACAGAGTGGCTAGAATAGGTTCCAGAGGGTGTACCTAAGTTCGAGCCTTCCGACACCCAAAACAAACACAGAGTGGCTAGAATAGGTTACAGAGGGTGTACATAAGTTCGAGCCTTCCGACACCCAAAATTCACAGAGAGTGGCTAGAATAGGTTCCAGAGGGTGTACCTAAGTTCGAGCCTTCCGACACCCAAAATTCACACAGAGTGGCTAAAATAGGTTCCACAGGGTGTACCTAAGTTCGAGCCTTCCGACACCCAAAATTCACACAGTGTGGCTAGAATAGGTTCCAGAGGGTGTACCTAAGTTCGAGCCTTCCGACACCCAAAATTCACACTGAGTGGCTAGAATAGGTTCCAGAGGGTGTACCTAAGTTCGAGCCTTCCGACACCCAAAATTCACACTGAGTGGCTAGAAAAGGCTCCAGAGGGTGAACCGAGTTCGAGCCTTCCGACACCCAAAATTCACACAGAGTGGCTAGAATAGGTTCCAGAGGGTGTACCTAAGTTCGAGCCTTCCGACACCCAAAGTTCACAGAGAGTGGCTAGAATAGGTTCCAGAAGGTGTACCTAAGTTCGAGCCTTCCGACACCCAAAATTCACACAGAGTGGCTACAATAGGTTCCAGAGGGTG
>JASEVX010000014.1:15449200-15472921 GCA_031761405.1 Serripes groenlandicus | reverse complement strand
CAGCCCGTTGACTTTTTATTCCTTACTGCAAACCAATTAACCTACATCCGTTAAACACCAAAGTATATAGTTCCATCAGTGATGCAGAGACACGATAAATATTAATCATGTCAGTGCTACTTTGGTATCGGATTAATACTAAGATTTGAGATTTATTGAGACAGTATCTACATAGAGTTAAATTATGTAAATATTATCTTTCTTCATGTTTGGGGCAGATAATATATATCATTGCGCGTTCTATAACTCTCATGATACTCAAAACACCTCAATGACGCAGTAGAAGGCTTCTGAAATTCCAAAGGTTCTATAAATAGCTCGCTAGACTGGTTATCGATTCGTTTTAAATCTCAATATTATAAACGCTTTATTTTGTAGTGGTTGCAATTTATGAAAAAAGCGTCTAGATGATAGGACTGGTTTACAAAGTTTAATTAAGGACACGATTTTCATACAGTTACAAGTTAGACACGTCTGTACGTTCTAGCGTCAATTAGCAATCAATGCTGAAAGCGTAGTCGAATTGAGTTGAGATCGGGCATTATCGTATATGCCTATATATATTGAAAATCGCAAGGCCTACACCGAGATACTGCTTGTAACTTTGCAGAATTTTCTACACGATCGCCACTACTGTGCCATCGGTGCTATGATTATATTTGCTTCCACGATATGTCGATATTTATATTGCTTCTATTGGTATGGTTTCCACATGTAACGGTTACGCTCGCTTCATGACATGCATGTAAGCATTTTGATACTCTTACATATTGCGGTTAAGCTTGCTTGTATAACATTAATTATTTTTCTAGCGATGTCGGACCCCTTGTCCCATGCCGGTAAGCGTGGCCAACAGGAAAGAAGCAATTTTTGCTTCAAATGTTGCGAGGAGGACTTCTGCAATCAAGACTGTGGGCCTTCAGCTGTTCTTACGTCGAATTTACCGTCCCAACACCGCCGGCGACATTTCCGACGACAACAGTCAAAACTACGCCACAAACGTCGTCAACTCAAACAGTTACGACCTCCAAACCGACGACTCACAGACCTACAACCCAAAAGCCCGTGACTCACAGATCTACGACCACAAAGCCCGTGACTCACAGACCTACGACCCATAAGCCAACGACTCACAGACATACAACCCATAAGCCACGACTCACAAACCTACAACCCATAAGCCCACGACTCACAAACCTACAACCCATAAGCCCACGACTCACAAACCTACAACCCATAAGCCCACGACTCACAAACCTACAACCCATAAGCCCACGACTCACAAACCTACAACCCTTAAGCCCACGACTCACAAACCTACAACCCATAAGCCTGTGACTCACAAACCTACAACCATAAGCCCGTGACTCACAAACCTACAACCCATAAGCCCGTGACTCACAAACCTACAACCCATAAGCCCGTGACTCACAAACCTACAACCCATAAGCCCACGACTCACAGATCTACGACACAAAGCCAACGTCACCACCAACAACAATACCTACAACAACAAAAGATCCCGAAAGTAGGTCAACGATTTTTATCACTTCCGGTACATTTTAAATAATCAATTAAGCTATTAACTGGTGCTAAGCAGCGTTTCAATCGTATTTCGTGTATATGCCAACGGCCTTTTCATGTGATGATGTGAGCCGTCCAGAGAGAAAACCAACATTGTGAACTCTGCGTAAAGTATCGACCCGGATCAGCCTAAGCATGCCGCGCAGACTTACCCGGATGAACTCTTTCGCCTTTCAAGAAGCGTTACTCTATCCTCTGTCGATACATTACGCAGATGCCATAATGTTGGTTTTCTCGCGGGACGGCTCATTTGATTTCTAGCATTCTCGCACCAGCTCTTAGTAGACAGTATAGTCTTACCAGGTAACTGCCGAGCCCCGGTAGCTCAGTCGGTAGCGACGCGGGCTGTCAATCCAGGGGTTGTGAGTTCGAATCCCTGCTCGGCAAACTTTCATTCCGACGATTGACAAAAGTCAATGCGACATGCGTCATTCGTCTTCCACCAATGGGCTAAGCAGAAAATATATTGTCGATTCGGGTTTCGAACTCAGGACCCCTTAACCGGAAGTTAACGTAAACATCGTGCGATGAGCATCACTGTATGTGGAAAAACCTTTATTTTGCTTGGAATGACTGTTGTGAAGAGTACAGGTGAGAGAAATCCAGGATCTTATCTACATTCGGGACAACTTAAACACATTATCGAGCCGAACAGACCCTTTTCGCCCATGTGGATTTTCTGTTTCAGGAATCATTGCTCTATACCCCAATCCCCGTGAGACGGAATGTGTCGGCCCGGATTAGCATGCGTGGACTGCCCAGGCTGATTTTAGTCGGAACATTACGCAGAATCCATAATGTTGCTTTTCTCGTGGAACGGTTCACTTATACATTATCTTTTGTAACTTATGTGTTAACCCTTTCCCTCATACGACAAGTCTGCAGCAGACGATTTTGCACATATTTTGTTAAAAAATGGAAAATCTCTGTAATTGAATGGATAACCTATGACTAAAAGTGGAAAACATTGTGGCAAAAGGAGAAATTGCTCGTTTTGAGCAATTTCTTCTATTGTCAATATGTTTTCAAAAAGCCGTTTGCTGCAGAGGCGTCAGAAAGCGTCTATATGAGGGAAAGGGTTAATTAATGAGTAAGTAGAATGCGCAAGTTGATCTAGGTCAACAATGATGCAGTTTTAATGTCTTTTATATTGACGTTCGTAAATGTTGTTTAAAGTCGCGTTAAGTACATGCATCTAGTTATTCATTTGCTCCTGGCGTTCCAGGTTAGAACCTCTTCACAGCGGTCACGTTGGGTCGGCTGTCGACGAGTCACACTCTCATAGCATTGTCCTGGTTTTTCACCCGGGTATCACGTAAAAGTGTACTCATGCCTTAATAACTTAAACACCGAACTTAATAACTTAAACACCGAACTTAATAACTTAAACACCGAACTGCGTAAAAGCCTAAAAACACGTTAAAAGTAATTTAAACAAGGTATCCAGTGATCACAAATAAGTGTTCTTGCCAGCTACATCATATTTCCCTATGGCCTGGTGCACGTACTGTTGTAGCATTATGGCCAGCTACATCATATTTACCACGAGAAAAGACAGGTAAATAAATAAGATCGCATAATGGTAAATTTATTTTGTTTAATTTTGAAGATATAGTTCTAAGATTAACCTAGTGTCCCACGACTCTCCAGCCTGTATGTCACTATTCTCTCTCTCTCTCTCTCTCTCTCTCTCTCTCTCTCCTCTCTCTCTCTCTCTCTCTCTCTCTCTCTCTCTCTCTCTCTCTCTCTCTCTCTCTCTCTCTCTCTCTCTCTCTCTCTCTCTCTCTCTCTCTCTCTCTCTCTCCCTCTCTCTCTCTCTGTCTCTCTCTGTGTCTCTCTCTGTCTCTCTCTGTCTGTCTTTCTCTCTCTCTCTCTCTCTCTGTCTCTCGTCTTTCTCTCTGTCTCTCTGTCTCTCTGTCTCTCTCTCTCTGTCTCTCTCTGTCTCTCTCTCTCTCTGTCTCTCTCTGTCTCTCTGTCTCTCTGTCTCTCTCTCTCTGTCTCTCTCTGTCTCTCTCTGTCTCTGTCTCTGTCTGTCTCTCTCTCTCTCTCTCTCTCTCTCTCTCTCTCTGTCTGTCTGTCTCTCTCTGTCTGTCTCTCTCTCTCTCTCTCTCTCTCTCTCTCTCTCTCTCTCTCTCTCTCTCTCTCTCTCTCTCTCTCTCTCTCTCTCTCTCTCTCTCTCTCCTCTCTTTCCCTCTCTCTCTCTCTCTCTCTCTCTTCTCTTACTCTATCTTTCTTCTCTATCTGTCTGCGCGCTCTCTCCAAAACAAACATTATATACCACATGACTGGGGCATCATATACACCTGATTCAATGGAGCTAATATCTCTAACCTCATTGTGTTACACTCTCTATTTATTTTACCTTTCATATAAAATCAGAATTCAGAATAGAAAACTATTTGAATACAGTAACGTTCAGGAAAGATACAGAAATTATTTTACAAAATTACGCACCTCTTCTCATAATATACATTACACGTACTATTACGTCAAGCCAAGCATGCACAAGTTTATACATCTAATGAAAATTGAAAAGCCAGCCACATTATTAAAGCTATGTAAATTCAGTAAAATATGCTGTTTGAAGAAAGAAATAGTCACATTCCTTCCGTGAGGTTTTACACGATTACATAATAAGGAAAATATTTTCACTAAATCAATTCTTTTCCATATTTTTCTCGATTATCATTCAATAGAATCCTATTGTAGTATATATGTCACGATATGAAATTTAAATTAAATTTGTATTTGTATTTGTATATGAAATTGACTTTGTATTTGTATTGTAAACAATGATGTAGATCTACATATTTTGTACAAGTTGAAAAATAAAGTATCTATCTCTCTATTTATTTCATTATCATGCAAGAAAGACAACTATATTTTCGACAGCCACTTAAACCTATGTCTGAAGTTCCACATGACCCACACATGAACTGGACGGATGCGCTCCGTGCCTGCGAGCGGGATAACGGCACACTGGCGGTCATCACCAGCGAGAACCACGGCCAAGGATGTACAGAACTTCATATCGAGCCATAGCAGTTAGTTGTCGTATTATTGTACATGAAACCGACCGTCTCGTTTGTGCGCGGTATAGAGCGTCCGCACGGTTGTACGTCGTTTGATCTATACCCGGCCGGTCCTTTGCTATAAATTATGCGTTTTTTTTTAAACATAATTCACAGAACTACAAGAGTTACCGCCATCGAATGCCAATTGTTCTCGGCAAACATGACAAGCGATGTAGCTGAAAAGTGTCCACCTCGGCGGCGGGAGGTCGTGTATTCGATCCCCGGCCGAGTCGTACTTTTGGCGCTCAGGGTTAAGGGGGTAGCATAATGTTGGCCTCTGCGTAATGTATAGACCCAGATCAGCCTGCGCAGTCGCGCAGACTGATCCCGGGCCGACACATTCCGTATCAGGGGGGGATATAGGTATAGAGTAATGATTCCTGAAACGGAAAATCCACAGGAGGCGAAAAGTTGTCTGTCGGGTTAGCCTGCGTGGCATGCTAAGGCTGATCCGGGTCGATATTTTACGCAGGGTCCGCAATGTTGGTTTTCTCGCAGGACGACTCAACTGTGACCGAAGTACTTGTAAATTATCAAGAAATCGCCGTGATATAACTGAACAATTATGATATGTGTTCCAGTGGATACGAAAAGGCAATATATATAACCAGACCTCAGATTAATTAAATTCTTAAAGGTTCTGAACTCCAGATAGAAATCAAAATTGGTGAATGTTGAAATTTCTGCAAATAATGCTAATAGTGACAACAAAGTTAGTACGAAAGTAGTTCAATACTATTTTGCATACTAAAATGTAGGAAAACTGTCAATTGCAAGTCATGACAATGTACACTGTTGGTTTTACTGTGTATGTCTACCCAGTAAAAATGAAGCATAAACGATCACTATAATATATATATAGATGTTAATATTACTGGACAAGTAAAAATTGTATCCAGAACTATGATTATAATATGCCAGACAACTTTTGAACAGTTTAAAACTTTGACTATGCAATCTAATAATCTGCAGCTCAGCACCTTTAAAGCGGCCTAAAACAAGATTGCTATATCTTCTCGTTAGCAATATTGACTCTCCTCTGGATGGCTGCTTAATACGGTGGCACAGAGGTGACATGTGTATGTTTTTTTATGTATCTCGTGCGCACGGCATACTAAGTCGTGCGCACGAGATACTATATGTCGGGCGCACGACCTAATTAGCCAATCCAGAATACACTTTACATACATGAATACGGTTGACTTACCTTAGCCGTCACAGAGTTGTGTTATTGATTTGATGATTACAATGTAGGGAACTGATTTGCGCCACCGTATTTCCGCTATCAGCCATTCTCAAACAATATCATGTATGTAAAGTGTATTCTGATTGGCTAACTATGTCGTGCGCACGACTTAATTATCTCGTGCGCACGACATAGTATCTCGTGGCACGACTTAGTAACTCGTGCGCATGACATAGTATCTCGTTCGCACGACTTAAGTATCTCGTGCGCACGACTAGTATCTCGTGCGCATGACATAGTATCTCGTTCGCACGACTTAAGTATCTCGTGCGCGCGACTTAGTATCTCGTGCGCACGACATAGTATCTCATACGCACGACTTAGTAACTCGTGCGCACGACTTAATTATCTCGTGAGCACGACATAGTATCTCGTTCGCACGACTTAAGTATCTCGTGCGCGCGACTTAAATAAAGACATAAACATGTCACCTCTGTGCTACCGTAGCTTAATACAAGTATTACGGTATACTATTTCATTATCTTACAGGTAACAGTCACGTTGCTTACTGGGTCGGGGCCAATGACAAGACGCAAGCTCACGTGTTCACGTGGCTGAACGGCGAGACCATCGTGTTCCAGGGCAACACCACGGTTGACCTCACACAGGCCAACTGTCTGTTCATAGACGGACCGACGAGCAATGATCTCAAGTACGAGTCGTGTACGCAGAAGCATGCCTACATCTGCGAGAAGAAGAACCAAATCCGAACTCGCTCCGTGTAACTGATCTCTGTATGGATTAGATGGAATATCTTGTATATTTACTGTTATATTTTTCTTTAATATTTTTCCTTCTATTTTCCATTTGAAAAGAGTATGCAGTATGTATTGATATAGCACGCTCTGATATTGCACGAAATGTGATATTGCATTCCGATCTCTTTCACGTGTTGCTAAGGACGGAATCGTTTCCATACAGTAACGTAACAGAGCGCTCCCTTTCAACCCTTGATGTGTTTATAGATTTACAGCAAAATGTCATATGAGTTGTCCAAATGCACAATAAGCTGAGAAGCTTGTTAACATGGACAAGTACAATATGACAATATTGTATTGACTTGAACTACACCGTTTCTAGTCAAACATCACATCATAGTAATATATACAATACAACAAATGTACACTCAATTACAATAAAAATGAAATATACACTCAATTACAATACAAATGAAATATACACAAAATCGAATGTTTACTATTCAAGATAGATACATAGATAATAATAAAAAAAGAGAGTAAAAACATCCTTAATACATGTACTAATATATAATTAAGAAGAGTAGCACTTCAATTATATCACATGACCTTCCTGGCATACTAGAAGTATACTAAATAAGTTTATTTTACAGTAGCAATGTGTTACTGTATATTGTTAATAAAGCTATTGTTACGGATAAAGGCTTCCTTAATATAGTTTGCAAGATATAAAAGTTTTTGCTTATCATTATTGTTTAGTAAAGTATTACATTTGTACATGTCCGGACGCATGAAAAACTATCGCTTAATATGAACTGCTCTAATATCTGAGTATAGCGGACACACTAAAAGAAAATGTAATTCGTCCTCTATTTCATTTTTTATTACAAAAAAGTTTGAAGACACATCAACGCTGATCAATGTCTTTCTAACCTCTCATTTCCATATCTACCTGTTTCAATTCTTAGATAATTGAAGACCAGGTAAAATATTTAAATAATCTACCAAGATCGGACCATTACTAATAAACTTGTAAGTGTTCTTAATCCGGCCACTATTTATATAACTATCTAAACTTTGTTTAAATTCATCAATCAACCTTTGTTTAAAAAAGGAAAATACTAAAGGGTTTAATGTATGTTTTGGTACAGTTATAATAAGAGTATAACACGAAATTGCCTAATTACTCAGCAAATAATGCCCGAAGGGCATTATGTCAGCTGTGTAATTTGGCTATTTCGTGTTATACTCTTATAACTGCACCAAAACATACATTAAACCCTTATAATTGCGGTTTAAGAAAAAAACAGCTATTTTTCATCGAAAGAATTGTTTGAAAAGGGACATATAAATTGAAAATTGGTATCTCTTTTTTATGTTCTTTACGCCGATAACATGATCTAATACTAGGAAAATTACCTAATACTAGGAAAATGACGTCACGTTAACGTTTTGACGTCATACGTTAGTCGCTTTAGCGCCAAAACCCGTAAATTTCTTCTAGAAATATTGTAAACGTTAAGTACATTTTTATCGAAATACGCCTCATAAGTCACTTTATGTGATAGATATAATATATCATGAGTGTTATTTATTATTACTTTTAAAAAATTAAGCTGAAATTGACCTCGGCATAATTATTTGTGGCATTGTTTACGGTTAACTGTCGAAATTAAAGGTATTTTCCGAAAGTAGTTCCGTGAACTGGTCATGTGATCAATTGCAGTTATTGGAAAATAAACGCAATTTCTTTTAGTCACGTGATCGGTTTTGAACCAATCAAAACGAGCGATTCACCGTGCTTTAAAAGCAACTGCAATTATTGATGGTTGACAGGACGTGGATTGAGCCATATATATCCAAAACCATATTGAAATAAGAGATTTTTTACATTACTGCACCAATTATTTGCTCCCTTTTCAATGTTTTCTGCTAGCCAATGATGCAATGTCACACTAATTATGTTATCAGACATCCACTGTTAGAAAATGCGTTAGACATCATTTTGTCGACGATTCAATTTCGAGTAGAAACGAAATGGGGAACAATTCAAATCAATTGATAATTTTCTAAATGCCCGAAGTGTTTAATACACATAAAACGACACATTTTAAAATGCTGAGATCAAATAATATAATACAAAGGTAACTGCATCATTATGGGAAACTATTTTGTTGTGACTCGTTCCTTCAGCGGAGTTCTGCACTCGCAGGCTCGGAGAACTCAGCCGAAATAACTGGTAAAACACACAATTGTCTTATACAGATACAATAACCTGTACTATAAGTGAACCGTCCCGCGAGAAAACCAACATTGAGGACTCTGTGTAAAGTATCGACCCGTATTAGCCTAAGCATGACGCGCAGGCTTACCCGCACAGACAATTTCTGCTTCCTGTGGATTTCATGTTTCAGGAGTCATTACTATATACCTCTATGCCCCTGAGACGTACTGTGTCGGCCCGGATTAGCCTGCGTGGACTGCACAGGCTGATCTGGGTCCATACATTACGCAGAGTCCATAATGCTTGTTTACTCGTGGGACGGCTCAAGTATCAAGAAGGGATATTTTTCTATGTTAACGGATATTTGTATTGTTGTCAAAGGACGTAATATGGTAACCTGAGCTGGGGTTTGATCTCACAACCACTGACTGGATAGCCCGCGTCTCTACCGACTGAGCTACCGTGATATTCAATCAAGAATGCAACAAAACCTCTTGTTCCCCCGATATGATATATCGCAGACCGTACAAGCGAAAAATACGTAATTGAAGTTACTTTGGTCGAAAATTTTAAGCAATAAATTGCATTTGACCCTCTGCGATTACAAGTTTTGCCTCGTACGGACGGACAAATGGACCTACGCTAAAAGGCTAGGCATGATTTTGTACGGGGAATTATTACGCTAACAATATATGGAGATATGGAGACAGAAATCCTTGGAAATAATAATGAGGCACCTTCCGACACCCAAATTTCACACAGAGTGGCTAGAATAGGTTCCAGAGGGTGTACCTAAGTTCGAGCCTTCCGACACCCAAAACTCACAAAGAGTGGCTAGAATAGGTTCCAAAGGGTGTACCTAAGTTCGAGCCTTCCGACACCCAAAACTCACACAGAGTGGCTAGAATAGGTTACACAGGGTGTACCTAAGTCCGAGCCTTCCGACACCCAAAATTCACATAGAGTGGCTAGAATAGGTTCCGGAGGGTGTACCTAAGTTCGAGACTTTCGACACCCAAAATTCACAGTGAGTGGCTAGAATAGGTTCCAGAGGGTGTACCTAAGTTCGAGCCTTCCGACACCCAAAATTCACACAGAGTGGCTAGAATAGGTTCCAGAGGGTGTACCTAAGTTCGAGCCTTCCGACACCCAAAATTCACACAGAGTGGCTAGAATAGGTTCCAGAGGGTGTACCTAAGTTCGAGCCTTCCGACACCCAAAATTCACACAGAGTGGCTATAATAGGTTCCAGAGGGTGTACCTAAGTTCGAGCCTTCCGACACCCAACATTCACACAGAGTGGCTAGAATAGGTTCCAGAGGGTGTACCTAAGTTCGAGCCTTCCGACACCCAAAATTCACACAGAGTGGCTAGAATAGGTTCCAGAGGGTGTACCTAAGTTCGAGCCTTCCGACACCCAAAATTCACACAGAGTGGCTAGAATAGGTTCCAGAGGGTGTACCTAAGTTCGAGCCTTCCGACACCCAACATTCACACAGAGTGGCTAGAATAGGTTCCAGAGGGTGTACCTAAGTTCGAGCCTTCCGACACCCAAAATTCACACAGAGTGGCTAGAATAGGTTCCAGAGGGTGTACCTAAGTTCGAGCCTTCCGACACCCAAAATTCACACAGAGTGGCTAGAATAGGTTCCAGATGGTGTACCTAAGTTCGAGCCTTCCGACACCCAAAATTCACACTGAGTGGCTAGAATAGGTTCCAGAGGGTGTACCTAAGTTCGAGCCTTCCGACACCCAATACTCACACAGAGAGTGGCTAGAATAGGTTTCAGAGGGTGTACCTAAGTTCGAGCCTTCCGACACCTAAAACTCACACAGAGTAGTTAGAATAGGTTCCAGACGGTGTACCTAAGTTCGAGCCTTCCGGACCATTAAACACACCCACGGCCAGGGCTATACCTATACATGGACTCGATAGATATAGAGTAGATCTTGAATTTTTCCTTTTGCTGCAATGTTTTCAACTGCGAGAAAACCAACATGACGGCCTCTGCGTAATGTATTGATCCAGATCAGCCTGCGCAGTCCACGCAGACTGATCCGGGCCGACACATCCCGTCTCAGGGGGATAGAGGTATAGAGTAATGATTCCTGAGACAGAACATCCACAAGAGGTGAAAAGTGTCTGTTGGGGTTAGCCTGCGTGGCATGCTTAAGACTGATCCGGGTCGATACCATCATGACCAGTAATTTACACTGCAAAAAGTCGTGATAAATCTGAAAATCTGTTGAAAATGGCGTTAACTCTTTCAGCGCCAAAGGCAATATTGAGGTTTTTTGCAAACAATACAGATTCAGGTGAGTCAGCTCGTAACGAGCTGTCTGACCTGAAATCTACATTGTCTGGCTGTGAGTTATAAAAATATTCCAAAAATCCTATATACTGATTTGATTTCCATCCGGAAAAGTCGTGAAACAACTGAAAATATGTTGACAATGGCGTAAAACACCATTCAATAAATCAAAGTACTTAAAGTACTTAGGGTAGAATTGTGATCGGTTTAAGTGGAGATGCAAAAATGCACATAGAAATATTTATCTAAAAGTTTACCCCGAACTTCGAATATATCATTTGGTCCAACATTATACCTTGTTTAATTATCATATTACCCAAATAGCTCTACGGAAATCCTACTAGGAACATTCATGACAGTACATTGTCTTTCTATTTATTGACTGTACTGAACCAACGGTTGCATATAGAGTATGCAATCCATTAATATAATATATTAATGCTTGCATTTCCAAAGCAGAGGGCATGCGTGGCCCTGAATCAGTCACCTGAGTTATAGCTGTGTAGCATATGAGAAACCCCTAGTATCGGATTTTTTTTTTAATCAAGAGCGTGACTGAAACTACTAGGAGGGGACAACGTACATGTACATGAAACTTATTCAATTAAGGACATTTGTTATGATATTAAAGCTTTGAACAGTTTGTAAGAGGACCACAACGGTATCATTCCCGTGAAGGTTGGTTGATATCGGTCAAATTGTTTTGGAGAAGATTATGTTTAAAGATAAAACTTCATTTTATCCCTATTCTGATGCAGCATGGCAGCTTTCTTTTCAAACCATTCAATATGGCTTGAGCAAATTACAAATGTATCCTGAAATCGGAAACAAATTTGAAAAGAAATGGAACTATTATGTTTTGGATGAGATATCGTTTGAAGCTAAACGTTCAATTTACTACTTTACCTCTTTACCTATGCCGCCTTGTAACTATGTCTTTCAACCAATCAATACGATTTAAATAACTATAAGAGGGTCACTGTGTAACAAATAAGACAAGCACTTTCATAAGAATAGGGTTTTAACAAATTAGGTTTCCGTTTCGTACCCAATGTTTAACGCACTCGTAGTCAAATCTGAAGTTGTGAACAGTATGTATCGTCTTTCGTTCATCTACTTCTCTGATTAGTAGAACCGCTGATGATATTCTCTGTTCATATATGTTGTAATCTTGCGTCGCCTTGAGTCAGACATTATAGTGATGATTTAGATTTTGTTATTGTTACTTCTTTATGGATAAAGATAAAATTTCTTTTTGCCCTGTTTTGATGCCGCATCGCTCCTCTTTTTTCAACCAACTGATATGGCTTGAACAGTTTTCGTAGAGAGTCTCAGAAAACACATTTTTACTAGATAACTGGAATCGGACAAGATTTTTAAATATTGGGCATTTTATTCCCTTTCTCAGATACCGCTCAGAAAAGAGTTCTACATATTTCTCTGAACATAATTAAGGAAAGTACTGCCAAACGAATATTCCTTGTTTGTTGTCCAGTGGATAAGGATGATATGTTATTTGAAGCTAAACGTTCAGTTTTCCCCTTTTTTAGATGCCACCTGGTTTCTAAGACTTTCAACCAATCAATATGGCCTAAAACATGTAGAAGGTCACCGAATGAACATTTCTGCTTAATTACATGTATCTTGAAACCAGACAAGCACTTTCATAAGAAAGTAGTTTTAACATTTTGGCATTTTCGCCCCTTTCTTATACCGCCTGATTGCTGCGTTTAACAACCGATAAATATGATTATATTTGTAGAGATTTATCCAAAGATAACATTATAGTTCATTAAATTGGTATCAGACAAGCTAATTCAGAGGAGAATATTTTTCTGATGCCGCAGCAAGTTCTCTGTAGAAAATAAATATACCGCGCAATTTCTCCATTGGCCACAATATTTCCAAAAGTTGTCTGCTCTAGCGGTGTCACAAAGGATATGTACTTGGGTAAGTGTTGAAATCTCAGGTTCATTGTTCTGAATATTTCAGAATAGCATAGAAAACATTGTGGCAAAAGAAGATATTGATCTTTATGTATTCTTTTGCCAACACGTTTTCAAAAGTTGTCTGCAGTGGAAAATATGCTATTTAAATATTACAAACAAATCTACTTAATCGGAATGAATATTACTATTTCTGTTACTAGAGGGTTACGATGTACAAAGCGTAATTTGTTCAGGCGGTCGTACAAAGTGGGGGGTGGGGACATACATAGCAGTCTGATCTGGCTCTGAATTGTTCGCCAATAAGTCATAGAAGATTTCAAGAAAGTTTCAAGAAACCCCATGTAAAGTGGTTGCTATTTAGCAGGGATGCACAGACAATTTTTGTTGCATGTGTGTCATATTGTTTTGTTTGTACGGAGCACCGTTTATTTCGACTAACGGTAACGTGGTTGCACCGTAAACTACATGTAATTAAGCCATACTACTGAAATCAAAGCGCTTAAGAAGAAGGCGCATTCTTCTACATAAACGTAAGCCCATTGGTGGAAGACGAATGATGTTCACCGCATTGATATTTGTCAAACGTCGGGAAAGATGGTAAGCTGAGATTGGGGTTCGATCTCACAACCTCTGAAGTGATTGTCCGCATCACTATTGACTGATCTACCTACCGTGGCTAAACTACCACATTCAGATAATCCTTGTTTATATATATTTGAGTAAATTGGGGTTTTACACCGTTTTTTCAAGATTGTTTCCGTTATATCAAGGCGACAGATCACATTCATTTACTAATGACTCCTGGGTAATTGAACCATTATTAGGCTAGGAAATGTGCGCTCCACCATGAAGACCGCAACTGGGGGGGGGATCGTACCAGGGGTGCACGGTTCCAAATAGCCGACGCAAAACCTCTCGGTCACGTTAGAATCCCCCCTGTATTAAGGACAAGTTGGAGGAATAAAAACAAACAAGTTTGAGTTGATGCTAAATAATATATATATACATTATCGATATGAAAATAAGATTCGAAAAAAGTGACAAACACATAAATTATCGGAAATTCTCGTCAAATTCATGTAGATTCCAGTAAATTTCTACATATTTAAATTTCGGGCTTGCTTGATTCATTGGCCGTTTTCCATATTATTTCAGTCATATCAGTCGACCAGTAGACATACCCGTGGGTTTCCTGGCAATTTCACATCCGTGATTCGAACAAAAACATACTTTTCCAAGTAACTAGCTGCTTTCTCACACGTACTGGTTGTACATTGGTTGAAGACGAATGAAGCTTGTCGCGTTGACTTTTGTCAAACGTTTGAAAGGAATGCCTCAACTTGGAGAGAAGTCTTAAATCTTTCAGCGCCAAAGGCAATATTGAGCTTTTTGCAAACAATACAGATTCAGGTGAGGCAGCTCGTAACGAGCTGTCTCACCTGAAATCTGCATTGTTTGGCTGTAAGTTATAAAGATATTCCAAAAATCCTATAACATGAAAATAGTTTCGTCCGAGTTTCAACATGGAAGAGTCTACCTTAAACAATTCGGCGCTGAAAGGGTTAACGAAATAAAAGTACAGGTATCACAACTGAGTGAATCATACCAGGGACGCTAGGTTCCAAATCCCGGACGCAAAACCACTCGGCCACGTCGGAATCATCCCCTCTGTAATGAGGGTCAGTTCGTGGAATAAAAACAAACAAATTGAATTAGATGCTCCAAATGATATATATAAATTATCGACATGAAATTAGTCAAACTTAATGTTTAACCCGATCTTATAGGTCTGCGGTTATATTGAAATGTGTCTAGCACGAAATATTTAGCCCCGCACCCTCAAAGAAAAGGATACGTTTACATAACCGTTATAGATTCTGTCTGTAACAGATTCAAAATACGTGTTCAAAAACAGCAGCTTTTGTTATTGCGGCTAATATTATTTTGACGAAAACTTCCGATTTCTTTCAAATCTAAATTCATTCAATAAAAACGTTCAGAGGTCTTCAGGAAGGTACCGAATAAACTCGATTGGTTTTTGACGAGGTCGAAAGTAAATTTAGACAATGGGTTTCAATCTCCTGCTCCTCCTTAATCGAATATTGCTTCATACGCATCGTCAAAGTTGTCATTTTCCTCCGGTTTACAGGTCCAAAACTCAATCTGTAAATAAAGTGAGAAACGGATTACGGAAATTCTATTGAGTTAAGTGGCTGTTACGATCCAAGTGCAGATATTTGAAGTCGATGTTATGGTCCGTTCTACGATACAAGCATGTATGACGAACACGCACTGAGCGGGGACACATACTAACACGCACTGAGCGGGGACACAGACTAACCCGGATCCTCGAAATCATAGCTCTCAAACCTCGACGTCGACTTTGGGCAGCGATACGAATAGGAAGGAAAGGTCATGGTTTTCGGAGTGGGCTCAGAAATTCTGCATATTTTGGGGTCTGTCTATTCCAGAGCGACATTTTGTGTCTGCATAATTCGTCACTTTTCTAAGTTTACATTTTATTTTCGGTTACTTCCCTTTATATTTTGGCAATATGAAATTAGGTCACGAACTGAGGTGAAAGCGTTTTGACGTTCACGACCCTTATACTCCGCCTATATTTGAGACATATTTTTTTGTTTTGTTTATGTTACCAGTTTATGTTGATACTTATCTAAAATAAAATAATATTTTGACCACTCGCTTCTTCATATCGAAATGCGCATGTGCGAACATTGATGTTAAAGGTTACAAAACTAGGACACAATAGATATAAGTTATTTTGGGAGTCAGAATACTGTATGTTGGAATGGGTAACAAAAACAAAGAATCAATGACACCATCTTTCCATTCCCATATACAACACTTCTACGGCTTTGAAAACATCTGAATCCCTGTACAACTATAGAATAGATATGAATTATTCTGGGCGTCAGAATATGTTGGAGTTGACGTGGGTATACTTGTGCTGCATCTTTTGTGCAAAAGGTGTACTTGTGCTGCAAGACTGGTCTTGTGTGACAGTCACATTAGAAAGTGTTTCCAAATCGAATTAGAAGAGCTTCTGTGACTGCTTTTTATTGTGTCCAAAAAAATTGCAGCAGAAGAAAGTTGGACACGTTGAACAGAGTTAGTCTAGTTCTGGACAAGACCATTGCAATTAGAATCGACTGGTTTACAATGATAAATCATGAATATACGAGACGCTTGGGATTTAGCCTTTGGTAAATGCAAGCGCCCAATCGATAGCGGGTACCCGATGGCCAATAGCGCGTAAACCAGTCTGAATACAGCAACACATTGGGTTATAAAAACAAATGGCACAACACTGACCACAGGCGTCTGAGCTTTTCCTTTGTGAACCCCAAAAAGACCGCGTTACTATAAATAGCTTCTCTCTATGGTTAATATAATACCATACAGACAGGCTATTTATAGTAACACGGTCTTGTGTGTTTTCCCCCAAATGTTTTTAAACGAAACCTCAGACCCATGTGATCTGACAAACACTTTCCTACCTCATCATATGTTCCTTCAAATGGGTCTGCTGAGGGGCATCGGCCGAACACGAATCCGGAGTCCTCCATGATCAGATTATAGGAGTCTGCAAACAAACAACGAATGATTGATGGATTGATTAAAGGCTGATGGGACAAGGTGATTAAGGGCTGATGGGACAAGGTGATTAAGGGCTGATGGGACAATGTGATTAAGGGCTGATGGGACAATGTGGTTAAGGGCTGATGGGACAAAGTGATTAAGGGCTGATGGGACAATGTGATTAAGGGCTGATGGGACAATGTGATTAAGGGCTGATGGGACAAGGTGATTACGGGCTGATGGGACAAGGTGATTAAGGGCTGATGGGACAAGTTGATTAAGGGCTGATGGGACAATGTGATTAAGGGATGATGGGACAAGGTGATTAAGGGCTGATGGGACAAGTTGATTAAGGGCTGATGGGACAATGTGATTAAGGGATGATGGGACAAGGTGATTAAGGGCTGATGGGACAAGATGATTAAAGGCTGGTGGGACAAGGTGATTAAGGGCTGATGGGACAAGGTGATTAAGGGCTGATGGGACAAGTTGATTAAGGGCTGATGGGACAAGGTGATTAAGAGCTGATGGGACAAGTTGATTAAGGGTTGATGGGACAAGGTGATTAAGGGCTGATGGGACAAGGTGATTAAGGGATGATGGGACAAGGTTTGATAACCTCGCGTTGTGTTGAAGCGGTACTGGACGCTTAACTCGATGAGGGTTGAAACGAAAATATTTTATCACCTCAGGTACGGTTGGAGCGGCGTTGGTCGATTACCACGACATTGCTTGATTACCTCAGGAACGGCTGAAGCGGCCAAGTTTAATAGCTCAGCTAGGGCTGAAGAGGCCAGATATGACGACGTCGGGAATGGCTTGAGGGCAAGGTTCGATAGCTTCGGGAGTGATTGAGTCGACACGGTTTGTTAACGTCAGGTGGTTATGAAGCGTCAAGTTTGGATTTTTCCCGTGAGTGGCTGATGGGCAAGAGTTAGACGCGATAACACCGGGAGTGGGTATGCATTAAGAAAGTTCGATGACATTCTACCTCACACCTTACTACAATTTTAACTGTTGTTCAGAATTTACACATGTGGCTTTACAACATGCGAGCTGGCAGAGAAAATGATTGTGACTCTTGAGCGTACACATAAGCTTAGACGGGTCGACACTGTGCAAGAAGAGCCCAATTCGCCGGACGAAGATACGTAAATAAACACTTACGATCCGTTATTTCTGTTGCGACAGCCCCTTTTAGATCGGTGTCTTCAAAGATTACGAGGCCAGCTTTGTCCTCATCTCCGCAGAAGATAACCCATAGTGTGTAGTCAGTATCCAGCTGTCGTTTGATAAGAGAACGAGTCATATAATAATGTTTTCTTATGAAGCAAAAGCATAGCTTTTGTATGATAAAAGAACGAGTAAATGATTGAAGTTTGCTTATGAAGCAATCGCCTAGCTTTTGTGAGATAAATATACGAATCGTTTGTGACCGAATGATGTATTTTTTTAGAGGTTTAGCTATCTTTCGGATCATTAATACCATATCTATAACCCGTTTATAGCATGTGTTATCCAATTTACCTTATTTTACAGGACTGAGCGATTAAGTAGACTAGAGCATTAGTGATGTAAGAGTATTGGTGATTTAAAAGCTTTCAGTTCCTTAAACTGGTATGTTTAAGCGACAGTCTATGTTGTGTTTATTTGTATGTTCACTTGATTGTTATTTATCTGTGGTTGTTACAACCCGTGTATAGCATGTGTTATCCAATTTACCTTATTTTACAGGACTAAGCGATTGAGAGCATTGGTGATTTAAGAGTATTGGTGATTTAAAAGCTTTCAGTTCCTTAAACTGGGATGTTTAAGCGACAGTCTATGTTGTGTTTATTTGTATGTTCACTTGATTGTTATTTATCTGTGGTTGTTACAACCCGTTTATAGCATGTGTTATCCAATTTACCTTATTTTACAGGACTGAGCGATTGAGAGCATTGGTGATTTAAGAGTATTGGTGATTTAAAAGCTTTCAGTTCCTTAAACTGGGATGGTTAAGCGACATTCTATGTTGTGTTTATTTGTATGTTCACTTGATTTTTATTTATCTGTGGTTGTTATAACCCGTTTATAGCATGTGTTATCCAATTTACCTTATTTTACAGGACTGAGCGATTGAGAGCATTGGTGATTTAAGAGTATTGGTGATTTAAAAGCTTTCAGTTCCTTAAACTGGGATGTTTAAGCGACAGTCTATGTTGTGTTTATTTGTATGTTCACTTGATTGTTATTTATCTGTGGTTGTTACATGCATGTATATGTGTAATGTGTACTATAGTAAACTAAGATGTTTATATGTATGTAATTCCAGAATGTACATTGTAGCCTTGTTAACATCGTTTTACATAGAATACAGATATTAAGTGAGATATTGTTGTTGTAGTCATTATCCCGACCACAGTTCTTGACTAACCCTACCCCTCGACCTTCTATAGAACGTTATATGACTAAATACCAGAAGGTTACACTATATGACTAAATACCAGAAGGTTACACTATATGACTAAATACCAGAAGGTTACACTATATGACTAAATACCAGAACGTTACACTATATGACTAAATACCAGAAGGTTACACTATATGGCTAAATACCAGAACGTTACACTATATGGCTAAATACCAGAACGTTACACTATATGGCTAAATACCAGAAGGTTACACTATATGGCTAAATACCAGAAGGTTACACTATATGGCTAAATACAAGAAGGTTACACTATATGACTAAATACAAGAAGGTTACACTATATGGCTAAATACCAGAAGGTAACACTATATGGCTAAATACAAGAACGTTACACTATATGACTAAATACAAGAAGGTTACACTATATGACTAAATACCAGAAGGTTACACTATATGACTAAATACCAGAAGGTTACACTATATGACTAAATACCAGAAGGTTACACTATATGGCTAAATACCAGAAGGTTGCACTATATGGCTAAATACAAGAACGTTACACTATATGACTAAATACCAGAAGGTTACACTATATGGCTAAATACAAGAACGTTACACTATATGACTAAATACCAGAAGGTTACACTATATGACTAAATACCAGAAGATTACACTATATGACTAAATACCAGAAAGTTACACTATATGACTAAATACCAGAAGGTTACACTATATGGCTAAATACAAGAACGTTACACTATATGGCTAAATACAAGAACGTTACACTAAATGGCTAAATACAAGAACGTTACACTATATGGCTAATTACAAGAACGTTACACTATATGGCTAAATACAAGAACGTTACACGTTGATTTCTGTTTACTTTTTTTTCATTGCCTACATGTTGTATGATAAAAGAACGAGTCAATGATTAAAGTTTGCTTATTTTATCATTGCATACATATTGTATGATAAAAGAACGATTCAATGATTGAAGTTTGCTTATATTATCATTGCCTACATATTGTATGATAAAAGAACGAGTCAATGATTGAAGTTTGCTTATTCTATCATTGCCTACATATTGTATGATAAAATAACGAGTCAATGATTGAAGTTTGCTTATGTTATCATTGCCTACATGTTGTATGATAGAAGAACGAGTCAATGATTGAAGTTTACTTATTTTATCATTGCCTACATATTGTATGATAAAAGAACGAGTCAATGATTGAAGTTTACTTATTTTATCATTGCCTACATGTTGTATGATAAAAGAACGAGTCAATGATTGAAGTTTGCTTATTCTATCATTGCCTACATATTGTATGATAAAATAACGAGTCAATGATTGAAGTTTGCTTATTTTAGTATTGCCTACATGTTGTATGATAAAAGAACGAGTCAATGATTGAAGTTTGCTTATTCTATCATTGCCTACATTTTGTATGATAAAAGAACGAGTCAATGATTATAGTTTGCTTATGTTATCATTGCCTACATATTGTATGATAAAAGAACGAGTCAATGATTGAAGTTTGCTTATTCTATCATTGCCTACATGTTGTATGATAAAAGAACGAGTCAATGATTGAAGTTTGCTTATGTTATCATTGCCTACATGTTGTATGATAGAAGAACGAGTCAATGATTGAAGTTTACTTATTCTATCATTGCCTACATATTGTATGATAAAAGAACGAGTCAATGATTGAAGTTTACTTATGTTATCATTGCCTACATGTTGTATGATAAAAGAACGGGTCAATGATTGAAGTTTACTTATGTTATCATTGTCTACATATTGTATGATAAAAGAACGAGTCAATGATTGAAGTTTACTTATGTTATCATTGCCTACATGTTGTATGATAAAAGAACGAGTCCATGATTGAAGTTTGCTTGTGAACTAACCACCACGAATCGTTGATTTCTGTTTGCTTATGTAGTCATTGCCTATATTGTATATGCTCAAAGAACGAGTAATATAGATTAATGTATCCTAATGTAGTAATTGCCTAGCTTTTGTAAGATAAAAGAATGAGTCATGGATTAATGTTTCCTTTTTTCGAGGGTTTCCATTGCTTTGCCCAAAAATAATCAAAGTCGTCTGCTGCAGATCTAAGACAGGAAGTCGCCAGACATGCCTCGTTAATCTGTATGATGAAATAAAGAGAGACAACAAGAAGAATATTAGTACAAAAAGAAAAAGAAAAGGGAGACTACCGCCAATGAAGATCCAGTCAGATCCAGTTCAAGGTTGACTTCTTCTTCGTTTACACCTGGAGTCATAGCTAAAGGGTTGTCCTGGTATTCTATTATCACTTCAATGCCCGTCCCTATAGCGGCCGCATCCCTCTCGACTTTTACCAAAATCGTGTTCGAGCCTGAACCGAGGCAGTTCCCAACTAAGCATTGCTCGTCATCCCCTGTAACCATAACATTCGTCATTTAACCCTTTCCCTCATGTAGACGCTTTCTGACGCCTCTGTAGCAGACGGCTTTTTTGAAAACATAGTGACAAAAGAAGAAATTGCTCAAATCGAGCAATTTCTCCTTTTGCCACAATGTTTTCCACTTTTTGTCATAGGTTATCCATTCAATTATAGAGAATTTTCTATATTTTGACAAAATATGTTCAAAGTCATCTGCTGCAGAATTGTCGTATGAGGGAAAGGGTTAAACATTAAATAGCGAAAGCATGTTCATAGCCACACATCTTTGAAATACAAATGACGTGTATCATACCGGATCTATTCCGGAAACGGGTCTGTCTTTTGAAAACGGCCCTACAACAGTTCTGACCGCAGTTAAGCTCTTCCGAATTCAAAATTAACACTTATGATATTCTTCTCCAAATCGAATGTTAATGTAATTTGTATTCGACCAGTATGTTAAGAAATATATGATTTAGTCAATCATAGGTTCCATTGCTCCTTTAACTGTTTGTAAATTATGATAACAAAAAACCAATCTCTGCCACCTAACACGAAAAGAGTATCATTACATATAGGATCTGACATGACTTGTCATTTTATATAAAGTTTTATTAAACGAATTCATGAAATGCGTTATTAAGCGGGCCTTTGGCGAGCTTAATAACATATTTCTTGGACGAGTTTAATAAAACTTTATGAAATGACAACAAATGTCAGATTTTTTTTATCACATGACGAAACACAAACAGAAAATCGTTTTTTTATATGTCAGAAAATAGTCCCAACATGTAATACTTAATAGACTGTTAGCTAATCACACACAAATATATTTTCATGACCGGTAATGGTCCCGTTACCTCGTCCATATATCGTGACGTTTGTGATACACGTTCTCAGCCATTTTGTAAACATTCGCGGATAAATACACGAATAGTGATTCGGACATGTCATATTACACGTGTCATTTATAAAGAAATACGTAATGGGTATATTACATCGGATACATGCATTGTCATGTGATAAAAATAGGTATTACAATAAAAAGACATTCCCCGTTAGGAATTCGAACCCGTCACCACTGTTTTGGCAGCTTTGTGTTCTATTTACAAAGCTAATTACGATATATACGTACAGAGTATATGATGTACGTACGAAGATATTGACGATATATTACGTTTTAACAAATGTTGGGACGGGTGAAATTTTTGGATACAATTAAGTTACTTATCCCTCTTATCTTCTGTCCCTTGTTAAAGTTAAAGCTTGATTTCACCTCACTTTTGATTATATATTTTTGATAGTAAATTGTTTGCATGGTGCTTTATGCCGCTGTAGACAATTTGCCATTGCCAGTTATAGTATTGCGTTGCCTGGGTAATTTACTCTTTCTACTGGTCCATTTATCCTGACACCAGCGAGTTAGTCGTAATGCTAACACCTCAATCCTGACACCATCGAGTCAGTCGTAAATTCATAATGCTAACAGCACAATCTTGAGCGACAACATCGATAATTACTATCATCTTTAAAGAATTTGGAATTATCAGTGGATCGAACCCGAGACCTCCAGCTCCCCAGACGGACGCTCTACGCCAACGCTTTCAACAGCTGAGGTCATATTGCGGCGATCAGGAAGGGATGCTATTGATACCACACTTTATATCAACATTGAGGTAAACGTATACCAGGTAGGAAACCAATAGACGTATCCCACAACTATGTTATTTCCCTTGGCGAGTTATCATTATTTGCTGTTAATGCGTTCTGTTATCAATTTGACGATTTATGCCTCCGACGATTTCTAACCAAGACCCATTTAAGACAATGTTATTCTTATGATCCTTACAGGCATCAATAAATCTATTGTCATCCGCCATTGTTTTTTGTTTTTGTGTAGACCCCGGAAGTGGATTAGTCATAACCAGGGGATGTAACCGATGATTTACTGCGATACGTAACCTAGTTGTGGGATACGTCTGTACCACCCCACCTGCTGGTGCTCAAGGCCAAAGGAAAGCAATTCATTTTACATAGGCGACCATTGTAACATTATGGGTTGTGGTTCTTTCCCAACATCTCAATGAAACCACAAACCTGTATTAAATCAATGTCCATTTCTTATATCTACCATTACAGCACCCAGAAACATCCCTCCCCCACCCCCGCCCCCCCCCCCCCCC
>JASEVX010000014.1:15415001-15449000 GCA_031761405.1 Serripes groenlandicus | reverse complement strand
GAGAGAGAGGAAGGCTGATGAGGGAGGAGAGGACGAGGGTGCGAGACGAAGAGACCCTGACCCCCCGACGAGGTAGAGGACGGAATGGAGGAGAGAAGAGATGATGAGAGAGGAGAGGATGAGGAGCCGAGGAAGTGAGGGAGAGGAGATGAGAGGCAGAGAATGAGAGGGAGAGACCCCCTGAGAGAGAGGGCAGACGGAGGAGTGAGAGAGAGAGAGTGATGTGGAGAGAGTCAGGTGAGCATTGAGTCGCTGAGAGACGAGCCATAGTCGCCACGGAGATGCTGCTGTTCCACCGAGTGTGAGTTGTGAACGGTACTGTTGGAGAGAACAGTGGTAGCGAGAGAGTGGCAGCATGTGTTGTGTAGTGAGGAGAGGAGAGGCCAGGGCGGGAGCAGAGAGCATGGGGAGAGGTAAGTGGGATGTGCAGTCGTTCTAGAGTGGCGAGAGAGAGAGTAGAGAGACAGCATGTTGGTGAGTGAGAGGATGAGAGAGATAGACGAGCCCCCCAGAGCCCCAGAGAAGAGGGTGTAGAGGAGAGGAGAGAGTGAAGTGAGAAGAGAGATAAGTGTGGAGGGTGTCGAGTTGGGCGGATGTTTGTGGGAGGGATGAGATGAGGATGATATTATGATAGGATATATTTAGAGAGAGAGTACGGAGATATTATAGAGAGAGAGAGAGAGGTGAGAGAGATAGGAGAGATTAGAGGAGAAAAAAAAAGAAAAGACCAGAGCTGCCAGCAAAGTCAGCTGACACAAGACCAGACAGAAGGCAAGAGACAGGAAAGACAGACAGACAGACAGACAAGAAGCCCCAGACAGGACGAACAGATCACAGGACCAGATACAGAGCACCTCAGGACAGGAGCCAGAGCAGCGGACAGACAGAGACAGCAGGAGAGGAGAGGAGGGGTAGACACTGAGTGAGAGAGACATGAGAGTACGAGGAGAGAGGACAGAGAGATTAGAAGAGGAATAAGGAGAGATGAGGAGGAGGAGGATTAGGAGGTACTTGAGGGAATTGAGAGAGGTAATAAATTGATGAGGGAGAGAGAAGGAGAGAGAGGGCCTGTGAGCGAGAGCGGGAGAGTTGAGGAGATATGAAGAGAAGTGAGGGACGAGAGTTACCTTTTGAGAGGGGATGGATGAGGGAAGATTGGATTGGGGAGCGTTGGCTCGAGAGTCGAGAGAGAGAGTATGAGTCGGAGAGATTGAGAGGGAAGAGAATGAGGGGGAGAGGAGATGAAGAGAATGGTAGATGAGGAGTAAGTACGAGATGAGAAATAATGACGGGAGAAAGTGAGAGGACGCAAGATTGGACTCGAAGGAAGAGAAGGGATGATGACAGTACACAGACAGAGACAGGAACAGAAGAGACAGAGACAGACGACAGACAGGACAGCTAGACAGACAGACAGACGACAGTCAGAATAGAGAGAGAGCGGGACTAGAGAGAGAGTATAGAGAGAGGATGAGAGATGAGGGGAGAGAGGAGAGAGAGAGAGAGAGAGAGAGGAGAGAGGAGAGGAGAGTGAAAGGAATGATGGCGATGATGAGTGTGAGGTGAGAGAGAGAGAGCAGGGAGGAGGAGAGGGAGAGGATCGAGAAGAGAGAGGGAGAGAGAGATGAGAGGGAGAGAGAGAGGAGAGGAGTGAGAGAGAGAAGGAGGAGAGAGCAGACGGGACAGAGACAGCAAGACTGGAGCAGACAGAGCTGAGCAGACAGATAGAGGGGACGGAGAGCAGACTGAGGCAGATCATGACAGAGCATGAGAGAGAGAGAGAGAGAGGAGAGATGATAGAGAGATGAAGGGACAGAGAGAGAGATGAGAGAGGAGAGAGAGAGGTAGAGAGGTCGAAGAGAGAGAGGGAGGAGAGATGGGAGAGGTGAGAGAGAGAGAGAGAGAGAGAAGAGAGACAGAGGAGAGAGAGAGAGAGAGACAGAGAGAGACAGAGAGAGACAGAGAGAGACAGAGAGGACAGAGAGAGAGAGAGAGAGAACGAGACAGATAGAGAGAGAGAGAGAGAAACGAGAGAGAGAGAAACGAGAGAGAGAGACCAACCAGGAACACACATATCATTCGGCAGCATGCTCGTTATGTTTAAGTAAATCATTTCCTTCGAATGTAAGCGAACGAAAATTGTAACGCATTACTGCACGTATATCTAGAAATACCGATTTAAGATATAATTGACTAAACGACGATAATTTTCAAATCGTTTTTTATGCATTACTGTTATTAATACATATTCAAAAATTCCTTTATGACATAAACCGTGAACTTACCCTCCGTGTTTTCGTTCTCATTAGTGAGTGTAAACGCAATTTTCATCACCAGTCATTTCCTATAAAGTATGTGTGTATGAAAGTAAGCAAATACAGTGACATCTGCACAGATACATAAACAAATGAATAATCCAAAAAGTAAAAAAATCATACCCGGCCACACGTGCCTATAAAGTCACTTTTAAAAGGGATTATTTTAATACGGACACAAATTATAATTTCTGGGGCACTCTTATATAAAATATATATCATCCAAATTAGAATAACTTAAAATTGTAAAAATTATGAATTGAGTTTTTTTTTTTTACAAACACTACATATGAGCCGTCCCACGAGAAAACCAACATTATGGACTCTGCCTAATGTATCGACCCGGATCAGCAAGCGCAGTCCGCGTTGGCTAATCATGGCCGGTACATTCCGTCTCAGGGGGGATGGATGTATAGAGTAATGCATCGTGAAGCAGAAAATCCACAGGAGGCGAAAAGTGTCTGTACGGGTTAGCCTGCGCGGCATGCTTAGGCTGATCCGGGTCGATACTTTACGCGGAGTCCACAATGTTGGTTCTCTCGAGGAACGGTTCATAATCAGAACGACACCGATGCTCGTACAGGTCGTATACGTTATCTGATGTAACGTCAACTTTCACTTTTGATTAAATTACAAAAGCTTCTCAAATCATCTGTCCCATTGTACCATTGTAGAATCTACGTACAAAACACATAGGTGTCAGTAATCATACAACTAATGAATCTACGTACAAAACACATAGGTGTCAGTATTCATACAACTAATGAATCAACGCACAAAACACATAGGTGTCAGTATTCATACAACTAATGAATCAACGTACAAAACACACATAGGTGTCAGTATTCATACAACTAATGAATCAACGTACAAAACACATAGGTGTCAGTATTCATACAACTAATGAATCAACGTACAAAACACATATGTGTCAGTATTCATACAACTAATGAATCAACGTACAACACACATAGGTGTCAGTATTCATACAACTAATGAATCAACGTACAACACACATATGTGTCAGTATTCATACAACTAATGAATCAACGCACAAAACACATAGGTGTCAGTATTCATACAACTAATGAATCTACGTACAAAACACATATGTGTCAGTATTCATACAACTAATGAATCTACGTACAAAACACATAGGTGTCAGTAATCATACAACGAATGAATCAACGTACAAAACACATAGGTGTCAGTATTCATACAACTAATGAATCAACGCACAAAACACATAGGTGTCAGTATTCATACAACTAATGAATCAACGTACAAAACACACATAGGTGTCAGTATTCATACAACTAATGAATCAACGTACAAAACACATAGGTGTCAGTATTCATACAACTAATGAATCAACGTACAAAACACATAGGTGTCAGTATTCATACAACTAATGAATCAACGTACAACACACATATGTGTCAGTATTCATACAACTAATGAATCTACGTACACAACACATAGGTGTCAGTATTCATACAACTAATGAATCAACGTACAAAACACATATGTGTTAGTATTCATACAACTAATGAATCAACGTACAAAACACATAGGTGTCAGTAATCATACAACGAATGAATCAACGTACACAACACATAGGTGTCAGTATTCATACAACTAATGAATCAACGTACAAAACACACACAGGTGTCAGTATTCATACAACTAATGAATCAACGTACAACACACATAGGTGTCAGTATTCATACAACTTATGAATCTACTTACAAAACACATATGTGTTTGTATTCATACAACTAATGAATCTACTTTACAACACACATAGGTGTTTGTATTCATACAACTAATGAATTTACGTACAAAACGCATAGGTGGCAGTATTCACATAACTTATGAATCTATATACAAAACGCATATATGTCGGTATTCATAGAGAATATAATCTACTTTTCAAAACACACATCAGTCTGTTTTCATTTAGAATACAAATTTACTCACGAAGCCAAGTGTAAGCCATCCCAGGAGTGTAAATGTAAGATTGCGGGTTATTTGCCCCGGTCAGGATGGCTTCACCTCCAATGTACTCAACATTTCTGTCTGTTGCATATATGATTTCATCTCTTCCATTCGTCGCCTCCAGAACGTTGTTATCGAAATCCATCGACAGATACTCTAGGCATCCCACTGAAAATATACCGAATATTAACGTTACAAAATGGCGCAGCATCTCACTCAATTTACAACAATTGTAAACGTTGCACAATGACATTGCATCACACTGAATCTATAACAAAGGTAAACGTTTCAAAATGACATTGCATCCCACTGAAACTATAACAAAGGTAAACGTTTAAAAATGACATTGCATCCCACTGAAACTATAACAAAGGTAAACGTTTAAAAATGACATTGCATCCGACTGAAACTATAACAAAGGTAAACGTTTCAATATGACATTGCATCCGACTGAAACTATAACAAAAGTAAACGTTTCAAAATGACATTGCATCCCACTGAAACTATAGCAAAGGTAAACGTTACTCAAAATGACATTGCATCCCACTAAAACTGTAACAAATGTAAACGCTTTACAACAATATGTTCGTGTTCTCGTGGGACGGCTCTTTTTGTCATTCGGTTCCGTCTGAGTGGAGTGCGGGTTCGAGAAAACCAGGAACTACTCCTCCTATGAACTGACCAGCGTGACATAATCAACCACCGTGATATGACTGAACATCGTGTTATAACTGACCATCGTGTTATAACGGACCATCGTGTTATATCTCCTGCTGTGTGAGCTTCCTAAAAAAACCTTACAATTTTAATTGTAATTGTAATTGTAATAGTAATAGTAATAGTAATTGTAATTATAATTGTAACTATTATTGTAATAGAAATTGTAATTGTAATTGTAACTTACAGTTGTAGCCTGTGTTGTTGGCCATGATGCACGCGCACGTAGTCTGGTCCCAGCATGTCCCCTCAGCACAATTGAACGTGATCATTGATTCTTTACCCATAAATTGTGTATTTACACCGTCTACGTCTGTGTACAGACAGTCTGAAAATGAATAGTTATAATCATTAGAGCCGTTCCACGAGAAAAACCAACATTGTGGACTCTGCGTAATGTATCGACCCTGATCAGCCTGGGCATGCCGCGCAGGGCTAACCCGGACAGACACTGATCGCCTACTGTGGATATACTACTTCATGAATCATTGCTCTATACATCTATCCCCCTGAGACTGAATTTATCAGCCCGGAATAGCCTGCAGATTCATTACGCAGAGTCCATGATATTTGTTTTCTCGTCGTGGAACGGTTCAAATGTAATGTTAAATATTAAGTTTAATATTACTACAACAATGTGAAATGAAGCATTGGATTTTCGGTTGTAAACAAAGCTTCTGATATAAATTGCCTAGAAGTGTCTTTGAGAACATATTACAGTGCGATGAGCCAGCGTCAGGAGCGTTCAACGTGGAAATACCCACAAGGTATAATAAACATTCAGTGATATGTCAATATTAATGTTTACATCAACTTTGAAAGAGCCATTTATCTACCTTCTGTCATCACTAAATCATAAAACGAGCAAAACGCAGCTCGGTTTGATTAGCCTGTACGGATCCCTAGATACACATACATGACAGGAAGAAACAAGTACATGTATCATCGATTTGTTTGGGGTGTGACATGACATAAATGTACTGACATGAAAAGAACATACGTTACTTACCGATTTTGTCGGGGAATTGACATGAAGGGGATATAAGTTATTTACCGATTTTGTTGGGAAATTGACATGAAAGGAATATACGCGTATTACCGATTGGATCAGGGAATGATATAATATAACTATACGCGTATTACCGATTGGATCAGGGAATGATATAACATAACTATATGCGTATTGCCGATTGGATCAGGGATTAATATAAAATAAATATACGCGTATTACCGATTGGATCAGGGATTAATATAAAATAACTATACGCGTATTACCGATTGGATCAGGGATTAATATAAAATAACTATACGCGTATTACCGACTAGATCAGGGATTTATATAACATAAATATACGCGTATTACCGACTGGATCAGGGATTAATATAAAATAAATATACGCGTATTACCGATTGGATCAGGGATTAATATAAAATAAATATACGCGTATTACCTATTGGATCAGGGATTAATATAAAATAACTATACGCGTATTACCGACTAGATCAGGGATTTATATAACATAACTATACGCGTATTACCGACTGGATCAGGGATTAATATAAAATAAATATACGCGTATTACCGATTGGATGAGGGATTAATATAAAATAACTATACGCGTATTACTGATTGGATCAGGGATTAATAAAAAATAACTATACGCATATTACCGATTGGATCAGGGATTTATATAACATAACTATTTTACGCGTATTACCGATTGGATCAGGGATTAATATAAAATAACTATACGCGTATTACCGATTGGATCAGGGATTAATATAACATAACTATACGCGTATTACCGATTGGATCAGAGAATGATATACATGTAACATAACTATAGGCGTATTGCCGATTGGATCAAGGAATGATATAACATAACTATACGCGTATTGCCGATTAGATCAGGGCTTAATATAACATAACTATACGCGTATTACCGATTGGATCAGGGATTTATATAACATAACTATACGCGTATTACCGATTGGATCAGGGATTAATATAAAATAACTATACGCGTATTACCGACTAGATCAGGGATTTATATAACATAACTATACGCGTATTACCGATTTGATCAGGGATTAATATAAAATAACTATACGCGTATAACCGATTGGATCAGGGATTAATATAAAATAACTATACGCGTATTACCGATTGGATCAGGGACATCCACAGTCGTCTGCTCGCATTCACAGTCATCTTTCTCGTCAACGTCTAAAGTGGCACAAAACCCTAAACCACAATTAGCTGTAGAGCACATACTATCTCCGGTATCGAAGCATTGGTCAGCAGGGCAACATGTCGGATACGGGAACAACGATGTGCCTACCTGTTGGATATATAAATCAAATTACTCAGAGTACTGAAAGTCCGGTTCACATGAACACCCAAATACAGTCCAACCTGTGTTTAAACACCAGCAATGAGAAGAGAACAATCTCGGTCTCTGCTCACATGTGGTCTTTATTTACAGGGTCATTTGTGCTGAAAATGAGTAATAGGGACATTAAAAGTCAGGTCGCTATAGACAGGGAATTGCTAAATAAAGGTAGTCGTTAACACAAGTTAGTGCATGATGGCCGTGTTATCACAAGCAATACAATGTGAAAGTTTGATGAAGAAATATTAAGAAATGAGAAGAATTATTGCTGACTTTAAGTTATCATGACAAAATCTTAGTACAAAAAGGAGCATAACTTTGACAAATGTGACCTTGACGAAGAGATCTTATTTATGTACGATCATGTTGTCATAAACAAAATAATATAAAAGTTTGATACAGAAATATTGAGAAATGGCAAAGTAATAGCTAAGGTAATGTTTTTGTGACCAAATATAAGTACAACAAGGGGCATAACTCGACAGTTAAATATGTTGAAAGTATTTGGAATTTGTTGGGGTTTAAAGCGGAAAAAAACACCCCATTAAACCAGGAGAAAAATAAGAATGCACAAAAAGTATAAACACTCATTGACCTTAATATTCGGCCATTTTGAACAATGATGTTGCTGTGTAAACCTTTACCCAGAAACAATGTAACGACTTCGAAACTTCTATATGTATGAGTGTCTGCATTTATGTAACCAAATTTCTCTTGTAAAAACAACAATATTTTGGATTTTTTGCGGGGGAGAACGTAAGATAAGGCTTGAAATCGGATCCTTCCGCCAATGTTACTCGGGTATCTCCGACCATCTCACGGAAGTAATCGAGTTTTGTTTAACATGCGAAATTATGTCCATCTTGAAAGTAAAGATCTTTGGAAAAAAAGGTCTGTAGAAGGCCTATGGCCGAAATATTGGGTATAAAGATTCATTTTAATGTGAAACGTATTTATTTTGTGCCTATCGATGGATTATATAGATATTTCAGTGAAATAGAAACTGGTAGTCCACTTTTTCAAACAGTGAAATTACCATTTTTTCAAACAGTGAAATTACCATTTTTTCAAACAGTGAAATTACCATTTTTTTCAAACAGTGAAATTACCACTTTTCAAACAGTGAAATTACAATTTTTTGCCGGAACTACTTTTTTTCATGATTTTCTTTTTTTAATTATGGAGTTTATTTATATTTTATTAGATAATATGCCTCTAAATAATAAAATGTAAATTAAAGTGATAACTTTATGCAATGTCTTCAAATTCTCCACAGAAAATACTGCACTATTTTTTCCAGGTAGTAATACAAACTGCGCTAAAACCGTGGGGCTCATAGCAGTGAAAATCTGGAGGCACCGTACGGGATAAAATATACAAGAAATGGTAAAAATACTTTTTATGGCTTAAAATAAAAAGAAAATTTGTTTGTTTCAGTGAAAGATCGAAGAATAAAAGTTACTTTTCCCACTCGTGGCAAAAAAAAAAATCGATCTTTCTCTGAAACAAACAAATATCCTCTATATAACTACCTACGGAATTGATCTCTCTATATATATTTAAGAAAAAGAAAGTATTTCCCCGAGATTTGTGAATGTGTTAGTCAGTTACTCCCACTACACTTTAAAACTAAATTTCACGCATTTTACTTGTAATTTTATTTATTAAAGTTATTTAAATAACGCATTGGAAATCGAGAATCGTCGTGATTTGTCTATCGGCTGCTTTTGTTTAAATGTCAGGTCGAGTATATACGATATTTATTGGGTGTAGCATAAGTTTTTGAGAATATATTCATCCGCCTTTCATACTTTTCGTTTTGTGTTAAAAAAAATGTAATTTATATATCAAATAAATTTAAAATGTATATTTGTTTCATTTTTCAATCTTAACACGTTTTAAGTACCTGCATATACTAGAATGAAAGTTAAATTGATTCCCCTGATTGTGTTGTACTACTTTAGTTTCGTCAAATATAAATCCTTCCACGCTCCTCGTAGTACAATACAAACCGATGTATCGCTACTGCATGATAATTGTCCTTATGCAATGAATACTATCGTATTGTACATACCGTTCTACATTCTAGATATCCGGAACACAGTGTTCCCACAATATTGTCTGGGTCCTGTCGGGGTAGCAGATCACCTGGCGCTTGTCCAACACATGGGTCTGTAAATGAAAAATAACAGTCAGAAATCATTAAAATCAGACCAAATTACTTTTTCGCTGTACGTATGTTGGACCTGACTATTTGACCTTATGCAACTAAAAACTTATGTGCACGTGCTCGGTTTTTATGTCCAATGTAATCGCATGATACAGCAAACGCACGTGCTATACAATCGGAGCACTCGACAATCCCCGATTCTCTATATCGTTTTTTTTTTTTAAATAAAACCAGCTTACCTGTTTAATACCGTAATATTTGGTAAGCGATAATTTGATTGGCTGTCGCAAAGGTCAGTCTGAGACGACCTGTATGGGGCAGTCATCAGATCTATATACGATCTAGCGTAGTTTAGGTGTGTAAATGAGGAATACCAGTCAAACATTCAGATAAGGACGGGGGGGTGTGGGGGGGGGGGGGGGGGAACGGGGGGTGTATAGCTCTTTTCCAAACACTTTATTTCTTAATATCAAACAAAAACCCTATGTTGTGGCGGTTCAAAAGAATCGTCTCATCTAGACGATTGGTTGAGTACCTACACCATAAGGTTAGATGGTATAAATAAAGCTTTTAAAACATGCCAAATGCTCCTTATCTATATCTGAACACAACAATGAACATAGACTGGAGGAACGTCTCAAACTATTTAATGAAGTTATAGCTAATAGTTTGATCGAAGTTGAACGCTGTTTTCAAAGTTTTCCGCTATCTCTCGGCGGCCAGTTCACCTACCCATGTTTTCCCTGACTTTCTCCCCCCCCCCCCCCCCCCCCCCCATTGAAGGGACATAAAAGGCTATATCTGGCGATTTACACTAGCATTTAAAGAGACAATTTTAAAGAGACTTAAAAAGCTATACTTGTATCTGACAATATATAAGAGCATTAATTTAAATAGACTCATGATTTTAAAGTGACTTAAAATGTTTTATCTGGCGATATGTAAGAGCATTTAATGAGACTCATGATTTTAAAGTGATTTTAAACGCTATATCTGACAATATATGAGAGCATTTATAGAGACTCAGGATTTTAAAGGGACTTTAAACGCTATATCTGACAATATATAAGAGCATTTAAACAGACTCACGATTTAAAAGTAACTTAACATGCTTTATCTAGCAATATATAAGAACATTTTAAGAGAATCATGATTTTAATGTGACTTAAAATGCTTTATCTGGCGATATGTAAGAGCATTTAAAGAGACTCATGATTTTAAAGTCACTTAAATGGCTATATCTGGCGATATACACTAGCATTTAAAGAGCCGATTTTAAAGGGACTTAAAAAGCCATGCATGTATCTGTATCTGTGTCTGTATCTGCATTTATAGAGATTCAGGATTTTAAAGGGACTTTAAACGCTATATCTGACAATATATTATAGCATTTAAAAAGACTCAGGATTTTAAAGAGACTGTCATAGTCTGTAAAGTGGGTGAGGATGAGGGCTATCATAGTCTGTAAAGTGGGTTACGACGAGGGCTATCATAGTCTGTAAAGTGAGTGAGGATGAGGGCTATCATAGTCTGTACAGTGGGTTACGACGAGGGCTATCATAGTCTGTAAAGTGGGTGAGGATGAGGGCTATCATATTCTGTAAAGTGGGTTACGACGAGGGCTATCATAGTCTGTACAGTGGGTTACGACGAGGGCTATCATAGTCTGTAAAGTGGCAAAGGATGAGGGCTATCATAGTCTGTACATTGGGTTACGACGAGGGCTATCATAGTCTGTAAAATGGGTTACGACGAGGGCTATCATAGTCTGTACAGTGGGTTACGACGAGGGCTATCATAGTCTGTAAAGTGGCAAAGGACGAGGGCTATCATAGTCTGTACATTGGGTTACGACGAGGGCTATCATAGTCTGTAAAGTGGGTTACGACGAGGGCTATCATAGTCTGTAAAGTGGGTTACGACGAGGGCTATCATAGTCTGTACAGTGGGTTAAGACGAGGGCTATCATAGTCTGTAAAGTGGGTTACGACGAGGGCTATCATAGTCTGTAAAGTGGGTGAGGATCAGGGCTATCATAGTTTGTACATTGGGTGACGACGAGGGCTATCATATTCTGTACAGTGTTACGACGAGGGCTATCATAGTCTGTAAAGTGGCAAAGGACGAGGGCTATCATAGTCTGTACAATGGGTACGACGAGGGCTATCATAGTCTGTAAAGTGGGTTACGACTAGGGCTATCATAGTCTGTAAAGTGGGTGACGATGAGGGCTATCATAGTCTGTACAATGGGTTACGACGAGGGCTATCATAGTCTACCAAGTGGGTAACGATAAGGGCTATCATAGTCTATCAAGTGGGTTACGTTAAGGGCTATCATAGTCTGCAAAGTGGATAAGGACGAGTGCTATCATAGTCTACAGAGTGGGTTACGACGAGGGCTATCATAGTCTACCAAGTGGGTAACGATGAGGGCTATCATAGTCTGTAAAGCGGGTTACGACGAGGGCTATCATAGTCTGTAAAGTGGGTTACGACGAGGGCTATCATAATATGTAGTGGGTGACGACGAGGTCTATCATAGTCTGTACAGTGGGTAACGATGAATGATATTGGTTCAAGGTTCGTGAATGCCAGTCCGGGCTCGACTATTCAGTCTTCCTTATGATGAAAGCAAATTATTATTACTATTGTCTACTTCCGAAACAAACAAACTTACTATTAACATTACTTGCAGGAAAACAACTCGACGCTTTGCTTCTCCAATCCACGCATGTCAACAATTTCTTAGAAAACACTGTTCCGCAAGGGCAGCACCGTTTGAAGGAAATGAAATCGCCAACGCTTTCCTGGAAATAAACGGCAAACGTAAGTATCACATAAAGCCCTCTCTGGGAGTTTTTGACTTCCAGTCTTACTCTCAAGTCTGTTTCACAACGAAAAAATAAAATAAATATATATATATGAACATGACGTCACCCCCGCAGTTAGACGTCATAACGTTAGTCACTTTGAAATTGCATGTAGAAATATAGTAAACGTTATGTACATTTTTTTTCGAAACGCCTAATAAATATGTGATAAATAGAAACACTCATGATATATCCTTTACTTATATCACCTTTCAATCCTCCTCCCTCATATAACAAATATGAAGATTGAATTGGTTGTTTGGTATGTTTTTTGTTTTTTTATATCACGGCGTTTCCTGGGTAAGTTACCAGTACTACTGGTCCATTTATCCCGACACCAGCCAGTCAGTTGTAATGCTAACCCTGCAGCCCTGAGTTTAAAGGAATGTAGTCATTATTATTTATTTTTTTAAGCATTTAATTTGACCCGGCCGGGGATTGAACACGCGACCTCCTGCATACGAGTCGGACGTTTTATCTCTTCACAACCGAGGCGCTCTAAACATCTGAAGAAAAAAAGACGACTTTAATCACATCTCGGAAAGACTATGACAAACCTTGAAATGAAATGAAAGTGTAATTACCAACAGAGCTGAAAAACATTGCGGCAAAATTAGAAATTGCTCACGATGCCATACTGTTTCGAAAGGCTTCTGCTGCACTAGCGACAGAAAACGTCTGTTTGTGTGACAGTTTGTGTGACAGTTTGTGTGACAGTTTGTGTGACAGTTTGTGTGACAGTTTGTGTGACAGTTTGTGTGACAGTTTGTGTGACAGTTTGTGTGACAGTTTGACCACATATCAGTCTTCACATAAACGTTATTGGATAAAAAAAGACACTGGTTCTTTTATTTAGAACTTTCTTGGTGACATATTGAGGTTTAACGCCGTTTTCAACAATATTCCATACATCAAGGCAGCCAGATCACCTACTCGTGCGTTTCCTGTCTTCTTCTAGTACCAGTACTCCACACAACAGACTTTCCAAGCAACAGGTAACTCAATCGTTAGTGACGCGAGCTGTCAATCTAGGGGTTGTGAGTTCGAATGCCAGCTCGGCCAACATTCATTCCGACGTTTGACAACAGTCACCGGGACAAACGTCATTCGTCTTCAACCCAATGGGCAATACATCTACAAAATCGATGTAGAAAAGCAGCCAGTTGCCTGTAAATTATGTCGTGTGGGGTACCAGTTTGAGAAAGCCACGACACGTGAGTAGGTGAAGGGCTCGTCGTGATATGAACGAAACATTGTTGAAAACGGATTTAACCCCAAAGCAATCATTAAGGCGATTAATAAAGATTTTTAAAAATAGTAACTACAGTCAAACTTACGGTGTTCCGTTTTGGCCATCGTTGTTTCGCGGTTTCGACCTGGGGTCGAAAGTACGAAAACACGATGCGAAAGTGCGAAAACACGATACGAAAGTGCGAAAACACGATGCGAAATCGCGAAAGTGCGATGCGAAAGTGCGATATTAATATCGCAATCTCGCATCGTGTTTTCGCGCCTTCGTATCGTGTTTCCGTACTTTCGAACGCGAAACAAGGATGGCCCTAACGGAACACCGTACAAACTTGTGTTATAGGTTTACCTTTTCAGAAAAGCGGTTTCTTGTAAATTGACATATGTAGAAACAACTGCAATCGTCAGGGAACGTGTTGAATCCCAATCCATTGGACACCTTACAGCCAGTACAGCGGTTATTGAAATCCCTTTCAGCTGTAAAAAATAGGATAAACGAAACCAGGGATATATAGAGGACTGACTAAAGTACACGATCTGAACAAATGTAGATCTGATGGCGATCAATTCGAATTCATCTTCTTGTTTTATTGGAATTCCAATATCGCTATTTTTAGATCCACCAAGCTGTTTTTATTTGAACCAATCAGAGGACTCGTTTCAACAAACGTTTGGCTGAACCTTCAAAATGGCGTCAATTAGGGACATTAGTGATAATTATATTATCTCCCTTGTCAGATAAAGACAAAGGAAGACCAAATAGTTGGTAGGTCCTTTTAGTTGGAATCCTTTGTCTTTATCGCTATTTCGCAATGAGATATTGCAATTACTCTGTACACATTAATCATAAATGTGTTAATTAAAGTGATGATTCAAAAGAGAAAATTTACATAGCAGTGTTTAAAGAAAACAAATGTGGAATTACTGTTTCAATCTTATAACAGTTGGCCAAGAAAATGCAATTATAAGTGCACCATCCAGTGCAAAGAAACCAATGATAAAAACAGAGAAAACCAAATGATAGGACCTAGCTAGATGTAGAGAGTATTAAAGGGAGATAACTGACCGATGTCTCCCATTGACGAAGTTGAGCAATTTTAAAATAGACCATTTAAAACCAGAGCAAAGAACACCTTTCGATGCTGTATGGTCAGGGAAAGACTGTATCGGTGTTTTGCCTCATTTCCGCATTTGTAGCCATGATGCAGTCGTCATAAGAACTATACACACATGTAAATCACTATGTGAAAATTGGGATCCCATGATAAATATAGATTTTTTGGTAACTATAGACTTTTACTTTCACTTTCAAAAACGTATCAAGGTTCTGATTGGCTGGCGGAAAGGTCGTCTGAACGTGACCCTCTATCGGTTGTCCTCAGATCCTTTGCGTAGCGTTAATAGGAGATGATTTTAATGAGATTGTATAGAGGATATTTGTTTGTTTTGATTGGAAATGGAATATATCACTTCGAGTTGAAATATATTCCATATCCACTCAAAACAAACAAATTTTATTTCTATTTTATGATAATTGATGATGAAATAATGGAACTATTTGGTGTCGTCGTACCTGTTCACACGCGGACGATTTGTTAAATTTACGGAATACGGAATTATACATGGGTATAGATAAGATAGCAGTTTATAGCATTAAGCCATCTCTAGGAGTGTTGAAATCCCATTACATAAATATCCCATGACACCACTAGTTTGGTGTCCAGTATAACGCTCAGGTCTTTGTTACAACGCGGAAACCAAACTATGAAAATGACGTCACTTTAGCGGTTTGACGTTATAACGTGTGTCACTTTGGGGCAAAAACCGGCGAATTTCATGTACATTCTTTTTCAAAATACGCCTTATAAATCAATAAATGTGATAAATAGAATATCTCATTCGTGTTTATTTATTATCGGTTTATCGCAAGGCTCGGGGCATATCATCCTCGTACACTCGTTTATTAAACGTGATAAGAGATAAAATATCCTCTATTCCCCATCCTGAAATTTTGGATAACAATAGACTCATAATAAATGGGTGAAAACACAATTGCTTTTTATTTATGAAAAGATTATAAGAGATGTGTATCTAAATACGTGGTTTAATGCTTAACCTAGTTTACAGAATTGTTATTGTACCTTTCAAAATGAAAATCCAGTAGCTATTAAATAGTGAAGAATATTTTTATTTTGCACATTACTACATTATAAGTTGAATGTAATAGTATATGTACTGTATGTATTGTGGACCGCAGACCTAATTTAGCATATTGTATTGTATTGCATTGTACTGTATTGTTTTGTAGGATAACAGTTAAATGTTTAGCTAGCTTGCCGTTTAAATCATGAAGTAAGACAGATTTATATATAAAGAAAATGTATAACAGAAATCCAAACATGTACAAATGAGCCATTCTACGAGAAAAACCAACATTGTGGACTCTGCGTAAAGTATCGACCCGGATCATCCTAAGCATGCGGCCCGCGCAGGCTAATCCGGGCAGCTACTTTTCACCTCCTGTGAATTTTCTGTTTCAGGAATCATTATTCTATATCTTTTTTTTGCCCCTGAGACGGAATATGTCGGCCCGGATTAGCCTGCGCGGACTACGCAGGCGGATCTGGATCGATACATCACGCAGTGTCCGTAATGACATTTCTACGTTAAACAAGTCGTCAAGTGTAAAAGTGTTACAGGTCATTGGACTTTGCTATACAAAAGCTTACCATATAATAAAAAGTACAGCTCTTTCCTCCGCACTTTATCTCTTATTATTAAAGCGAACCCTATATTGTGGGTACTCAAAAGAATCGTCTCAATGAGACGATTATTTTGAGTACCCACAACATAGGGTTAGAGGATCAAATGAGGATTTTGGAACATGCAAAACTCCCCTTATCGAGAGCTCTGATTATTGAAGTAAGTGATTAGGTCTTGAGTGTTATTTGTTCTATTTCATTTACACACACACACACACACACACTCACTCAGAGAGAACGAGATTAAAACAACTTACCTTGAAACCCGTTGTCGGTTCCGCAATCTGAAATAAACCACACATTTATATTAGAAACAATTATACAATATCATTCATATAATTTGACATAGTAAGGCGTGGCTTCAATACTGATGGGTGCACATCGCTTGTTCAGTCAGATATAGACTTCATGATTTAATTATGAGCTGTTTTATTTAATTATATTTGATATTTCTCTATTCAACTTATAGTAAATTTGCCTATCAAAATGGCTGCCGGGGGAGGGAGGTAAATATTGTAGTTCCGGGAACGATGAATCTTCATATATATTTTTCTTTAAACAGACAACAAATCTGCTGCAGTTTACCTTGACGCTTGGTCAAAACTTATAAAAAATCTCTTTAGATAAAAGTATTAGTATCTAATAAAGTAGAAGCCATTTTAGTAAAAAGAGAAATTGTTTATTTTGAGCAAATTCTCTTGTTTTCAAAAAGCGTTAAATCGTTAGCTGGATCGTAACCTATCCTGTAATTTATATCAATGATGTTCTAAGTATATACACAAGAGAAAGTTGATGCAATGCATCAATGTCGCCGGAAAAGACTGCATTAATTTATTTTTTAACACACATGTATTCTTGACTTTCATTAGTCTAAACATACACATAATGTTTTCATAAGGACTAATTCCAGGATTTTTGAAATTCCGCATAAATCTACAAATTTCAGGATTTCTTTTGGTCACGATTTTTGATGTTTTGTATTTGTCAATAAAACCACAACAAATTAATACATCTACATGCAATAAAAAGCTATTAAACCCTTTCCATGTCTGAAGCAACAATGAAAACCTTTAAAAGCTTAAAACATTGAGAAAACGGTTAAATTGCTGAAGACATGAACTTCCTCCTTTTTAATAATAATTATAATAACTATTTCACAGATGTTAAAATTTATCCTCATATGTTTAAAAAGTAGACCACACTTGAAACAACATACCAGCTAAATTGTTTATCTAAATCGTTGATGCATACAATATATGTTTGGCGCAAGAGAAATGCCAATTGCGAGTCCCATTACTATTTAATAGGTGGCAAGTATGAAATTAATTGGGTGCGAAAGAGCAGATTTTCTTTATTTCTAAATCTATTGTTTATAAGAGTTTGTTCTTCTCTTAATTTGTTTCAAGCCAAATAAACATTTAATATCACATATATTTAATCATTCAAGTGTGTAATATAAGCTATCTATCTGTTATAAGGTGTTTGAGCATTCTTTCGAAATGTGTGTCAAATCGAGGCGTAGTGTCAGACATCAAAGAAAGTGAATAAAAAATCAGGCAAAGCTTTAGTGCATGTTTTATTCCACTGCATTCGAGTGAAAAAAAAGCATTTCTATATTATCTTTCTTTCTCCTACATTCGACCCATGCACTCGTTTAGTGACGTTTAAGAAATCAATTCGTCGTGCGACATTTTTTGTCTGCATAAACAAGTCACTTTTCTAAGTTTACATTTTACTTCCGGTTACTTCGCTTTGTTTACATTTTGGCAATATGAAACTAGGTCATGAACTGAGGAAAATGCGTTTCGACGTTCACGACCGATAAACAGGCTTATATTTGAGACATATTTTCACAAAGTATTTCTTATTTTTGTTTCTGTTACCAGTTTATGTTGATACTTATCTATTAAAAGGAGAATTCGAAGTGATTGTCATATCGATAGTCTTCTGCAAGCAGGTGCGCGTATGTATAAAAAATTAGACTGTGCGACGTAAAGGTTTGTAGTTATAGCCTTTTGATTACATAGTTTATGAAAATAAAGTATCGCAGTCTAGCTAATAGGGACTGTTTTGTCTTCGTAAATAAAACACAAAAACGTAAATGCAAGTCAGAATAAAGAAACTGCACATACTTAAAACATCGGAATATTTATTTCATTTTAAATGTGTCATAACTTAGTGTTTTTAAACAAACGCAATTGTAATATGTTCAAGACATTTAAAAAAAATATATATATATAATAACCCGTCCTCCCATGTGATTTCCGAAAACCTATTAAAAATAGAAGTCGCGGGCTTCTGCCCGGCGACTAACAAGAGAAAGTTGATGCAACGCATCAATGTCGCAGGATATCCATAGTGCAGTTATGCATAACACTAACATTATAGTAGTTGAATAAACAGTTATCAACTGAGGGGCATATTGGAACATCAGGGGTGGGGTCAAGTGAAAATGTATCATAACTTGCATTGTTTTGTCAACGAAGTGAATGATAATTGAAGCCTTTCATTGTTTATGATCAATCTCCATTCCAAAGTAGGTTGACCATACACGCAACCAACTAATTATTGATCATAAACAGTAATGGAAATGAGTAATCTTGCCAATCATTAGTCTTAGTATGTATACAGTGCTTTCATTAAGGAATAATTATAAGATTTGTGAATTCCACATACACTTTTCAAGATGTTTGTCAGAATATTTGAATTTTATTATTTTTCAATAAAACCACAAAAAGACAATTTAGGATTTGCATGCAATAGCACGTCATTTTACCTTTCCTCTTTTAAAGTCAACAGTGGACACCTTTGCAGCAATCTACTTTTAAAACAATGAGATAAGGGTTAAATCGCTGAAGACATGAGTTTTCTCTTTTTCTCAAAATGATATTAGCTTGGCATCCTAATTATATCATACTTTAACAAATGTTGAAATGTAGTCCAATATTTATAAATTAGACCACCTTCGAAATGTAATATCAACTAAAAAGTTAAATCTCATTGAAATTGTTGTATAATTTAAACTTAATTTCGAACATAAACTTAGCCCTACAACATGTTGATTTATTTTAATTCTTTCCTTCCTTTTTTATAATGAAAATAACAAACTACTCATGTTTTAAAATTATATTATGATGAGCGCCCTTGTGTCAATGATGAATAACAATATGCAGATCGGAAGCAATATGCCTTTAGGGAATTAAATGACACATTTAAAAGTGTCAAGGACGAAATAATTTTGTACGAAAGACCCGATTCTTTCTTATTCGCAGAGGTGTCGTTCTTGAAACTCTCTTTATAGGCAGAGAGTGTTCGTTCAAAGTCATTTTTCCATTAAAACCAGTTTTATCTCGGTTTGTTCTTTTCTTCATTTGTATCGAACCAAATAAACATTTTAAATCACCTATAATTTACTATTTGTAAGTGAGTGTAAAGAGCGGCTCTCTGCAAAGGAGATTGATCTATGCAGTTGCTATTCGCGAGTCACGCAGGTGCGCGTAAGTAAACAATTAGACTGTCGACGTAAAGGTTTGTAGTTATCGCCTTTTGATTACATGTAGTATATAGTGTAAACTAAATGTATACCAGTCTAGCTAATAGGGACTGTTTTGTCTTCGCAAATAAAACAAAAAAACATAAATGCGAGTCCAAATAAAGAAACTGAAAATACCTAAAACATCGGAATATTTATTTCATTTTAGATGTGTCATTACTTGGTGTTTTTAAACAAACACAATTGTAATATGTTCAAGACATCTAAATGTGTTTCTTTCTAATAATAATCCCCCCTCCCATGTGATTTCAGAAAACCTATTAAAAATAGAAGTCGCAGGCTTCTGCCCGGCGACTAATAAACATAGAGAATAACTAACTGCAAGTTTTTGCATGTGACATAAATTCTATATCAAAAACATGCAGTTAGTTATTCTATTTATTATATATCTGGAATAAATCTCCCCTTTATTTTAAAGAAACATATAATAAACAAAATGATTTGGCCTTAGGCGTATGAATGTTACGTAACCAATGACTGCATCATTTTAAGATGTTCCATGGCTGTTCCATTAATGTTTACGCCGCACGTTTAAATCAATGTTTTTTGTCATTCTTTATATTTTCTTTTGTAAGTTTCTTAAGATGTTTCATAGGATGACATCTTAAAATATAATTGAAACACATTTTTATCTTATTTTCACTTTAATAATTTTCAAAAATCATACTATCAACAGTTTATATACAAGGGATAAAGTAGTTCCGGCAAAAATGATATCATCACTAGTGATGATATAAAAAAACTAAAAGTGTTATCGTCCTAGTGTTAGTTATCATTTTTCTTAAAATTGATATTGATTTTATGTCACTTAAATTTCAATGCAAAATTTGGATAGGTATGTAATAAATATATTTATTATGATTTTAATTAACCATTTCGCTTCCAAAGGCATTTTAAGATTTTTGAAAACAATGCAGATTCATGTGAGACAGTCCATACTGAGTTGTCTCTCCTGAAATCTAAAATGTTTGCCATTTAGACATTAACGATAACCAAATTTCCTGTCGGACGAAACTTGGAGTGGTCCAATTTTCAATATGGAGGAGACGACTTTGTGAATTTGGCAGTGAAAGAGTTAATCTTCAAATGAATCCGCATTGTGGTTAGTGTCGGGGATTTGGAAACCGGTGTCCCGGGTTCGATCTCCTCGTCGCTGCGGCCATGTTGGAGTGCCCTTAGAAACAACGCACAATTGTTAGCCTTGTACATGTTTGTTTAGCTAGGGATCGTGAATGCAATGAACTGTCGCAATTATAAAACTAACACAATGTTGAAAACAGTGAGAACAACAATATATTACATTATCCTGTCACGTCTAGCAATTTCGACCCGATAACAGGGTGACGTATATTTCTTTTGATCTACGTCAGTTGGTCACGTGATAAGCTGGCGGGCACCTGCTAGCCGGGACTACTTTTTTAGCAAGAGCGTCGCTGTAAATTCCAACTTCAATCAATAAAAACAGCAAATATCGTCGATAAATTGACAGCGATTTAAGTTGTTTAAATAAATAAACATTTAATTTAACATAATTTAGGATAAATAGAATAATAGGTTGGTGCCGTAGATTGAGAAAGTTTACCTGGCTCGGCACCGTAATTTATCGGATTCGCATTCGGCTCACCCGATAAATTACTCCGCCTTGCCAGATAAACTTTCTCAATGCACGGCACCAACCTATTATTCTCTATTTATATTTCAATCTATAATTGAACGTTGGTCTCCCAAATGTCTTTTTAATTTTTAATTCTAAATAATTTTAATTTCTAATAATTTTAATTTTTAATTTTAAATAATTTTAAGTTTTAAAAAGTTTAATTTTAATTTTTTGGGAGACATTAAAATGTCTTTTAATGTCTCCCAAAAAAAATCACTAACGTAATTATTGAACGCATGTAACAAACAATTGTACGTGCATCCATGCTAATGATCCCATAAGGTACATAAGTTTCTTGAAATGAGCCGTCCCGCAAGAAAATCAACAGCATGGCCTCTGCGTAATGTATCGACCCAGATCAGCCTGCGCAGTCCGCGCATACTGATCCGGCCCGACACATTACGTCTCAAGGGGATAGAGGTATGGAGTAATGATTCCTGAAACAAAACATCCACAGTAGGCGAAACGTGTCTATCCGGGTAAGCCTGCGCGGCATGCTTAGGCTGATCCGGTTCGATACTTTACGCAGAGTCCACAATGTTGTTTGATCGCCGGACGGCTCAAATATACTATATCTACATAACGGCTGGTTGTTCAAAGAGCTCTGGACAATTTATTTATCAACACAATCATCAAATGTTCAGACATTAAACAATTCAATGAATTAATTTCTTTCTCTCATCAAGAACAGATTTGAAGATTTTTAAAAAAATATTACGAGAAAAGGATACAATCCTTCACAAAACAGACATCAACATTGCTTGCCGATACACAACGAACTTATTCTTTTTAAGACTATAACTAATAGTAAAATGTAAAAATGTTGTTGTTTTAGGGATGGGAACGAAAAATGAAAACGATATTCGAATATTCGTTTTATTTATTCGAATATATTCGAATGTTCGTTTTTCGAATTAGAAATCGGTATCCGATTTCAGGTTTATCCGAATACTGGTACATTTCAATTTCCTTTTTCAAATAATGGCAATTTTCCAAGTATAAGTATAAGCTATTGTTTACGTATATATTGCATGTTTTCAACTGAACGTTCACTCTCTTTTTTATCTCAACAGATATATTTGAATTTCAAGTTGATGTAAATCAATAAAAAAAAAAATCCCCTCGAAATGATAAACCGAATCGAAACGTTTTCTGAGCCGTATATTCATTCATGTGTCGCTTGTTTACCGAATTTAATATTTAGCCCAATCAAATAATTAACGAAATAATTATATATCTTATTCATACAAAAAGCATACGGAGTCATTATTTTTTTTGAATTTCTTAAAAAAAAATCGTAAACTGAAAACGAATATTCTTAATCGAAAACAGTATTCGAATATTCGTACGCTTTTCGAATATTCGAATATTCGTTCCCATCCCTATTTTTTTGTATTCTTTTTCACACTTTCTAACATAAAACAAATTAAAAGCAGACGACTTTGAAAACACACTGGCAATAAATTGCGTCATTATTATAACAAGCGTCACACGTCTCCCAGCAATGGGCTAACCGTTTATATGGAAAGGCAGCCAGTTGCTTGGAAAGTCTATTGCTTGGGGGGAGTCCTGCTATGAAAAAGCCAGGAATCTTAAATCTATCAAAATATATTTACTTTGCATCGCAGTTAAGAGATCAATTAGACAATTAATTATATTTTATATCTAGCATTATATACTATTATATATATATATCAAAGTTTCTCTCACAATTGTTAAGCAAATCTTTACTGCTCATGTCTATACTATATATATGTCACATCTAATTTGAATATTTGCATTAAAGCGACTGAAATCCAGATGGCACGAAAAAAAATAAAAAAAATTAAAAAAAAATTGAATTCGCCCTAAATGTTATTCTTTATGTTAACCAAGTAAAACCAGGTTAGAATATGTATCGTTTTTTATCAATAAAGTGAACTTGAGTCGTTTTCAATTGTCCCGATGAAGGGGTTTCCTATTTAAAATTACTTACCCCGTTACTGACAGGGTAGAATTTGCGATGGAAAAAGTATCAAAAACAAGAAAATCTCAACGATTATAGGGGTATGTAATAAGTCAGTTATCATATTTTAATGCCCCAAATACAAAAATAACACTTATTTTCTTAAAATTAGAAATTTTAATTTTTTTCGATAGTTGAGTATCTGGAGTTCAGTCGCTTTAAGGCCAGAAGCATATGTAAAGCTTATTGCCAAATAATTTTTTGAATTTGAATTTGAATTTAAATTTGAATAAAACGAGGCAACTTACGGATCTGATGAACCACCGCCACGACGACAAGTAAACAGCACAACGCGAAACTTTGACTAGCCATCCTGAAACTTCGAAAGGGCGGCCAACAACACTGTGTGCTACAATGTGGTTAGATAACATCTATTTATACGAAAAACAGCGACACTAACGGAAATTGGAAAATAATTAAAAATCGATTGCTATTAAAATGACTTTGAACTCAATACCTATAAATTATTAAATTTCTTAATTTTGTTTCGATGGGAGTGTTTAACCCTTTTGCGTAATATGACATTTCAAGAATAACTTTATTAATTTCTTGATAGATTGGGGTTTTACGCCGTTTTCAAAAAATTGTTCAGTTATATCACGGCGGCCAGTTAACCTACTTATGCATTTCCTGGTTTTCTCACACCAGTACACCACACAGCATTCTTTCCAAGCAACTGGCTGCTTTTCCACATAGACTGTTAGCCCATTGGTGAAAGACGAATGACGCTTGTCACAGTGACTTTTGTCAATCGTCGGAAAGGATGTTGGCCGAGCTGGGATTCGAACTCACAACCCCTGGATTGACAACCCGCGTCGCTACCGACTGAGTTTCCGGGGTTCGAACAGAACCTTGTTTATTTCTTTTGATTCAAATATACAATACAAAATATACAATACAAAATATACAATCAAATATACAATACAAAATATACAATCAAATATACAATACAAAATATACAATCAAATATACAATACAAAATATACAATCAAATATATAATACAAAATATACAATACAAAATATACAATCAAATATACAATACAAAATATACAATACAAAATATACAATACATCACGTGAAAACATTTTTAGAACGGAAAAGAAAAAGAAAACAGGATGTTTTCTACAAGTATTTGAGGACAAACGAATCACATGAAGTTATTATAGAGAACATATAAAAACAAAAGACAAATCTTATTCTAAGGTGAGAATTAGATCAAGGGCATGTCAGATCGTTCTTTTAAGGTAAAACTTAACAACGTTGCATAATGTTACTTTGTTTTTAAGGACAGGTTCAAGCGACACCTCTATGTAACTGAGATAACGACCCTAGACATCAATACTTGAACCGTCCCACGAGGAAACCAACAGTGTGGACTTGACCCGGATCGACCCGGATCAGCCTAAGCATGCCGTGCTGGCTAACATGCACAGACGCTTTTCGCATCCAGTGGGGATTAGCCTGCGCGGACTGCGTCGATACATTACGCAGAGTCCATACTGTTTATGTTCTCGTGGAGCGGCGCACAACACGTATCACCTGTGATTTTTGTATTCGAAAAACAAATTGTACTAAACATTATGAATTTTAATTTTTTTAAGTCACTTGTTATTTCTGCATTGGAAAGACTTACTTCATTTAAGATTCTTTTCAAATAAAACACATGATCAAGCATTTGACTTGTCCATCTTACCAACACGTATCCGCATACCCATTTATCTCATTATCTATTCTAATAGAAAACCAACATTTTGTAAATAACGGAATTATTCATGATTTTTGTTAAGTGACTGATAAACCCTTTAGGCCGGGTGCTTGTTGTAACTGTAAATGTATTTGTATGCGCATCTGTAAATATGCACAATTCACAATGATACACGATTTACTTACCTTACCTGCCTATACAGTGTTTGTGTGTTTTGTATATGTTCTTCTTTATTTTGCCATATTAGCTAACTGTTACAATTTGTATTAGCCAAAGGCGGGTAAATGCTGATTTTGCCGAAAAAACTTGACCTTCAAACTCTGACCACAAAACTATATAAATATACATCGACCATGGCTTTTAACCTTTGACCACAATATATAAATATAGATGCTTGTACATATATACTTTGACTTTTAGACTCTGGCCAAAAAATCTATAACAAAATATATAGACTTAAAAACTCTGACCACAAAACATATATAAATATATAGACCAAAGCTATGAAGTATCTGACCACAAAACCTATATAAATATATAGACCATGGCTTTTGGACTTTTACCGCTAGAATATATAAATATTGATCCTAAAAAACTCTGACCACAAAATACATGAAAAATATACATGTCTTAAAATTCTGACCACTACAATGCACTGTAATAGTTATAATAGATATACCTTGGTCTTCGAGCTCTGACCATAACATCTATAAAAAATATACAGACCATGGCTTAAAAAAATGTGACCACTAGAATGTATAGTTATAGATATACAGTGACACAATAACTCTGACCACAACATCTATTATAGACCATGTTTTTAAAACATTTCACGCTAGAATGTGTAAATAAAGATATACCGTGACATATAAATAGAGAATATTATGTCCCTGACGTAAGATATGAACTTTATCTGACGAGGTTGGGAGAATTGATCCCGCAACCCTGCGCGCCAAGGAGGGCGGCCATTACTACTATGTTTAAAGTCTTTGATATGACCCGGCCGAGGATCGAACCTGCGACCTCCCGCACTCGAGGCGGACTATCTACCACTACACTATCGAGGCGGTCGTCTGTATATGGATTACGTGACCCGAATGATGGTTCGTAACTACATGTATATGTACGTAAGTTTAGCTTGAACTTTTAAAGTATATTGGAGCCGTCCCGCGAGAAAACCAACATTATGGCCTCCGCGTAATGTATCGACCCAGACAAGCATAGGCAGTCAGCACTGACTTGATCCCGGCCGTAAACATTCCGTCTCAGGGTGATAGAGGTATAGAGTAATGATTCCTGAACAGAAAATTCACAGGAGGCGAACAATGTTTGTTCTGGTTAGCCTGCGCGACATGCTTAGACTTAGATCCGTTACGCAGAGTCCGAAATGTTGGTTTTCTCGCGGGAAGGCTTATTTTTCTGTCCGTAGGGCACATAGTGTAATTATTATATATGTTTGATTTTATTGAATATTTGAACATAGTGACTAATTTACATGCATGTACATATAATTACCTCCAGATATAAATTTCATTTGGTTTCAATCTAATGTTTCAAAACTTTCCCACATACAACAAATCTGAACGAGACAACTTTGAAAATGTATTGACACACACGCGAAAAGTCTCCATAATTGATATTTTAATAATTAAAAATAGTTAAAAACATTGTGGCAAATGGTAAAAATTGCTCATGTTGACCAATTTCTGTTTTGTCAATTCTTAATAAAAGTTGTCTATTGCAGGGGCGTCCAAAAGCACCTGTTTCTTGGGTAATGGTGGCAAAGATAACTTTTACGGGACAAAACTCTGCCCTGTTTACCTTTCGACCTTGTTAGGAAGGTAGATATTAATCCAAGTATGACAGTTTCCATTCTTATTTACTCGGATAGATTTCCGACTGATGCATAAGTGTCGGGATAGTTATTACCGGTTAAAATTGGTGAATTACCAGGAAAAACGCCGTAATATAACCGAAATAGTTCTGAAAGCAGTGTAAAACATAACTCAGTCAAATAAACCAGGAGCGTAGCTCCCTTTAGGCACTGCAGGCACGTGCCTACACATTTCTTCTAAAAATGCACCAAAATGCAGCTGCGGCGATACACATCTGCCTAATGTATCGACCAGATCAGCCTGCGCTGTCCTCGCAGACTGATCCAGCCGACACATTCCGTCTTAAGAGGGATAGATAGAGTAGTGATTCCTGAGAAACAGAAAATCCACAGGAGGCGAAAAGTGTCTATCCGGGTACGCCTGTGTGGCATGCTTAGGCTGATCCGGTTCGACACTTTACGGGGAGTCCACAATGTTGATTTTCTGACGAGACGGCCTACACGTTGATTATTTACAAGGTACAACCCTGCTTTCCCCGAAACGCTGAACACTAGAGAGGGAAACTATTGGACGTATTATCAATGTTAGTAATAATGTAGCGCTCTGGCCAGCTACATCAAATTGTCCACGAGGAAAACACAGGTAAATAAACGAGATCGTATAGTGATACATTTATTTATTTAAATAGGTAAACTAGAGTCTCATGACTCTCTCTCTCTCTAAGGCCTAACTATCATTCTCTGACTCTCCCCAGAGAGCCCATACGTCTCCTCCTTATCTCTGCATGTCTCTCTATCTATGCAAATCTCTCTCCCGCTTCCACAAAAACATACATTTATATACTACAGGGCTGGCGCCGTATACACGTGGATCTAATATCTCACATGTATACCTCTATACCTCTACCCTCATTGTGTTACAATAGCAGTTTGCTGCTTTACGCGCAAACTGCTCCCCAGTCAATATTTAGGTTACAATACACTAAACAAAATCCTTCTTTGTTTCCATGTAAATCGACCAGTTTCAGTCCTCAATTAGCACACTTTCTAAGCGTTTCTCATGTAGAACACCTATATCATTGAAAAGAGTTACCTCCTAGCTTTAAAACAATCCAAAGAAAATGTGGGGTCATGCATTATGCAAGAAAGAACTCACCAGGCGAAAATGGTTTTATTTTAGACCAAATCGGACCCGGACAAAACCGGTGTTTAGCATGCTCTACTTTCACTTTCAAACAAGGTCAATATACTAGAAGTGATCAAGTCAATCATTTCCAGTGCATCCTATGCACATTCACAATGCATTTAAACTCAATGTCATATATTCAATACATTCTGGTGATGGTATACGCTCATTTCTACGCAAACAAAGTTTTTTTTAGAGACTATAGTACTTGTATTAGCGTAATTTGACCTTTAACGCCCTCCTATGGAACGCCTTTACTGTCTTAGTATGTTGTATTGTATTATACGCGGTACATTTTCACGTATATGAGGTACATATTTCATTTGACGTGTTACATTATTCATGATATGCAGTGCCTTTTCTATTATGTGTGGTGATTATTGAATAATATGCAGTGCAAAATAGAGTTTAAACAGTAGAATAACCATTATACGTTGTACAAAAACGTTATGTGCAATAAAAACTATATATACTATGCAGTACAAATGACATTATATGTGGTGTATTTGTTTGTGTATGCAGTAGTTTTACATTTATACGTTGTATGTTGGTCAATAGATTCGGTGTATGTTTTTAATATATGAAGTGCCTGCACGTATCTTTATACCTGGTGAATTATTATGTATGTGTTCATAAACAATCATAGTACGCATTTGGCAATATGTTCGGTCCATACTAATTTATACATGATGTAAACAGCTTCATATGCGTTGAGTTTTTCATTAGTATGATCATACTTTCCGGCATTCTCCGTTATTATTTATCCGGAAAATGCCGAGTCAGACAGATAGATATTAACATTTACACCGTTTACTCAATTTTAAAAAAAGCGCTTGAGTAATTTATAAATAGATGTGTACACATGTTCTGAATACACGAGTGGCAGAATGTCGTCGTCTGCACTGAAATCCGCTCTAGACGAAATTGGTCTGTTCATTCGGCATGATTTGCAGTCTGATCAAAATCTAAATCTAAAGTCTGAATATTACTAGTCAAATAATATATGACCTCTAACAAGCTCGAGTGCTTGTCAACGGAGTCTGATGTTATAGCACTAGAATATTACATGTACTTACATATGCTTATTAGAATTTTCAGTCAACTTGTGAGGATTATGATAAGACAGAGCAAATATGCAGGCTGATTTGAACCTACACTTTTCAGAAAAAAACCCGAAGTTATGCCTTTTCCCAAAGACAAAATCAAATATATCATGTAAATCACTTTTCAAGATATTTCTCTTACTTCCAGAAGCTGCTGAGGAATTTAAAGTTGTTTTTATGAGGGAACATTACCATAACGCGGTAACCTAAACACATTTTTAAATGTTAAGGCAAAACTATAGAAAATCTTAATAAATGAAAGTATGATTATTGAGGAGGGGTTGGTTGAACGCATTGTGACAAATGGAGAAATTTCTCAAGATGAGCAATTTATTATTTTGCCATAATGATTTCAAGAGTTGTCTGCTTCAGCAATCAGAGATCGCCTGCATAGACGACCTTCTGCATCTTCTCTATTTAGAAAATGTGTACAATTTTCATAAAGATTGTTCCACAAGACCTTTTTAAAATGGATTAGACGGTGTTAATGTTTAAACCTATCTGTTATGCTCGGTAATTTCCGGAAATAAATCCGGAGAATGCCGGAAAGTATGATCATCCCCAATGTAAATGTACCGCGTATAAAGTTAAACCACCGCATATAATCAAAGTACCACCACACGTATTGAAGAATAGACTGCATATAATGTTGTTTGTATTGCATATGACGTTGTTTGCACACTATATAATGGTTATTCTACTGTATCTTCATACTTGTGCACTTCATATTATTAAATAACCACGATATATTATACAAAATGCACTGCATATCATGTAAAATGTACCACGTCAAATGAAATATGTACCACGTCAAATGAAATATGTACCACGTCAAATGAAATATGTACCTCGTATACATGAAAATGTACTGCGTATAATACAATACAACATAGTAAGACAGTAAAGGCGTTCCATACCCTCCCGTGTTTTGTGACAAGTTGATTATGGTATAACGCCGTTTTCAACAATTTCTCAGTCATATCTCGGCGACCAGTTGACTAGTTCATGCGTTTCCTGGTTTTCCCATACCAGTACACCACACAACATACTTTCCAAGCAATTGGCTGCTTTTCCGCATATACATGTAGTGCTAAACAACCCATTGGTGAAAGACGAATGACGCATGTCACTGTGACTTTTTGTCAAACGTCGGTAAGAATGTTGGTCGAGCAGGGATATAAACTCACAACCCCTGGATTGACAGCCTGCGTCGCTACCGACTGAGCTACCGTGGCACGTTCATGACAATGCCAATTGCAATGGCGACGTTGACACTTATTTAATAAAATTGTAGTCCACCGACCCTTATTACACAGCATAATCTGTCAATAACATTATAACACTGATAACGATGGCCTCGACAATTTCTGACATCGTATGTTAGAAAACACAGTTCCCCGTGTTATATATATACAAGTTGTTGAAAAGAAAATATTGGTTAGAACTTAAAATTGTGAAAACTGAAAACATTGTTAATAAGAAAATATTAATAGCTTCAGCATCGCCTTCAATTTGCTTACTAATGATGGAGATTTCCACTAATTACGAAGTTCATTACTAGTGTACACACTTTAATCTGTTTTATCATATTTGATATTCAATGTTTATACTAAATCACCAAACTGTGAATTTATTTATCAAATCCCCCATGTATAATGTAAGGCCAACCTTTTTTTAGTTTCTGTTTTACGAGAATGCCTGCCCAATTTTTTCCAAAAATGAAATAAAATAAAACAGTTCTGAGTTCATTTTATTTGTTTATTTTTCGCCGACCTCATTATTTGAGTTGAACAGAAATAAAATTGACTATATATTTGAGAGAAAACGCAGATAATCATGGTCTGTTCATCTTGTAAGATGATAAAACTGCATTTTCTATCACTTATTATGTAGTTGTAGTAAAAAAATAAAAAAGAAATGTTGCCTTTTTATTGTTTTATTTTTATTTTGTTGGTAGAATGCTTAATAAAGAGACTTTTATTTTTATTTTTATTTCGATCCATTTTTTTTTACAAAAAATCTCGTAAAACAGATAATAAAAAAATTGTTGGCCTAACCTGTACTGGGTGAATAAAGTGTATGCTATGTTATGTTATGCACGTTAAATCAGAAACTTCTCAAAGCAAATTGTAGCTCCAAATAGTCAAACTCTTTCCGTGCTAATTGCAAAATATACAGATTCAGGTGAAACTGCTCGTAATGAGCTTTATTTTATGCCTGTACATTTTCCGATGGAAATTCAATGCAGATTGACATGCGCAGTTCAGACACGACGGATTAAAATTCCGTATCCCACCTGGTGAAAATATACAAGATTGTGACGTCAGACAGAGCGCGGACTACTTTCAGCGAGGTTCCTGTTTTGAATCTGCGCTTTGTAGTAAAATATGCAGACAACCCGTACTATTTTGGAAAATTGTTTCTATTGTATATATCGAAAACCTAGCGTCAAATTTAATAGAAACCCGCAAATAAAGATTATATTGTTATTTTCTCCCACAAAAACAAAGGAAATTTAATTTGATAATGTTATTGGGCGGGACCTACGTATTAGCATACTTTCTAGGGGCGCGGCCTAAATATTGTAGTAGATATTCATCCGACATTCATCTTTTTATTTTAAGATTACAAAATTGTATCCCCAATAAAAGAAATATTGAATCTGTATATTTAATAGTTGTTTCGCTCTTCATAGATCGTAGGTATATAATAAAAGGAATATTACATTGCGGGAGCGATATATGAGTTCGTATTGCTCCCGCAACGTAATATTCCGTATGTATCACCTTAAATCATCCTTGTTTGCCTTGCAGTGCTCAAAATATTCCAAAATCCGTGTTACATAAAGAATGGATCCACCCAATTATAAACATGGAAGCATCTACTTTTGGAAAGATTGCCCTATAAAAGTTTAATTTAGCAGGTTATATCTTGTCGTTGAGTTACAAGATTAATGTACCTATTTCAAACCAAAGATGATGTCATTTTTAAACGGTTCAGTATATATATCTATTATTATTTATTTTTCAATTATATCATGGATACCTTGGTAAATACTTTATTTATCGTTTCGATTATTACATTATGAACATTATAATACATCATCGACAATTTGAAGACTTTTACGACGGTTAGAGTAAAAGGCATAATGTAAAAATATGTTTATTTCAGCTATAATTTACACAGATTTACACATTAATACAGAATCAATACACAAATGTTAAACAATAGTTATTTCAGAAGGATGGTAGTGCAATCCCGCAATAAAAATCACAGCAAGATTGCATGCCTAGCATAGAAATCGAGCCCGTAACATGTGAACTCTGAGTTTTGAACTCCTTTGCTCTTACCAACCCAGTTATCGGATCGGTGATGTTTTTTAATCACCCACTTTAACGTATTTACTTGGTCGAATAACCACATAGGTAACGGCTAATCAGCTAATCAGCCGAATTATAACGCAGACAGGCGGAGATGAATTAGTGATGGGTGAAATATATTTACTAGTATCTATTCAGTTTTAAAAACGATGTAGAAAATCAGAACACAAAGACTTATACAATTATGATACGATACCTCTTTGTGTCGCAGATATCATAAACCAGATCACTGAAGTTTATATTATTAACCTAGTACGGATCTAATAAAGACTTATGTTGTATGAACCCAGGTAGCTCAGTCGGTAGAACCGCTGGTTTGTCAATCTAGTGTTTGTGGGTTCGAATCCCAGTCCGGTCAACATTATTTCCGATATTTGACAAAAGTTTATCAAGACGGAGTTCGTAGGAGTTATGTAAGTGCTGCGCGGAGTGATTTGGTGTGCTGTGTAGGTTGGAGGGTGAATTGTGGGGGGTAATATGTGTTCTGTCTGATGCTGAGTGATGTGCTGTGTGATTGGGTGGGTGAGTTGTGGAAGTTATGTTAAGCTGTGTTATGTTAAGAGGTGTTATGTTAAGAGGTGTGCTGTGTGCGTGGAAGGTGAGTGTTGTGCTGTGTGATGATGTTAAAGTGGTGAATTGTGTGATTTGGTGGGTGATTTATGGGAGTTATGTGATGTGGAGTGCTGTGCGAGTTGTTGGTGTAATTAGTGAGTGGAGTGCTGTGCGAGTTGTTGGTGTAATGTAAGTGGAGGGCTGTGTGAGTTGTCGGGTGTAATGTGGATGTGGAGGTGCTGTGCTGTGTGATGTTTGGGAGATGAATGACGTGCAAGTAGGTTGGTTGAGAGGAAACTGAGTGATGTTAGTCTCAGTTAATTTCTGCAGAACCCTATTGCTTCAATACGTAATTTTATTTTACTCGCACGAACACGATTTTGTAGTATTAAGGTACTCAACAAGTATTATATGTTACTAATATATAGAGATTGGCAATTAATTTTGCATTTTCCTAAATAAAAAGTTCAAATCTATTTTTTTAAAAGAAAGTAGCTGAATTGGGTTTGGGGATTAACCAAAAACATGTTACCCAAGAGCCCACACTA
>JASEVX010000014.1:15377900-15414801 GCA_031761405.1 Serripes groenlandicus | reverse complement strand
TACGGAGCCGAACAGCCAGTATGCTCCTAGAACACACCGAATGCTTCCCGAATACTTCCCGAATACACATGGACGCCCACATTCGGATGGTCGAGGAAAACTATTTTGAACATGCACAACACATTTTTGGAGATACCGAATGCCGTTCCGTATGCATCCGTACGGAGCCGAACAGCCAGTATGCTCCTAGAACACACCGAATGTTTCCCGAAATACGGAATATGATCCGCTCGCTCCCCGACCACCAAATTCCTACTCGGAAAGCAAACGGAATGGCATTCGGCCCAATGTGATCGCCCCAAAATGGATTTTCTTTCGAGAATGCACAGTATGTTACCAGGGACGTAGATAAGAGGCATAGGCAAACTCCACCTGTACACCTGTTATCTGGTTAAAATATCACCCATAGACATAAAATTGTCCAAATTTTCACATTTTGTAGCAAATAAAACTTTGAAGTCACATTTGGCACATAAACAAAAAATACATATTCTGAAAGCTTAACATTTCAACTTAAGTTAAAGATATAATGAATAACTGGAATTTCTTTGTATTTTGAATAATGGCTTATTTAAAAGACACCAATATTGGGATTTCTGAATTATATCATTTTTTTCCAAAAATTAAGAGACTGACATTTTTCATACGGATAACATATTATCAAAACCTGTAATATATTAAAATATTTTTATCTTCTGCAATAGAAGAATGTTTAAACTTCTAGAAAATATTTTTTTTATTTTCATATTTGAATAGTTTTTGAGTTTTACTTGGTACAAATGTTGGCACGGGTGATATTTTAGTATACAATTTAGTAACTTATCCCTCTTATCTACGTCCCTGATGTTCCGTATGCTTTCAGAACACCCATACGGTATGGACATAGAACATGGCGAACCCTTTGCGAACGCTTTCAGAACGCATGCGGAAAAAGTTCGCTTCATTCTAGGTCGATTGGCCGTGTTCTGAAAGCATTCGGAAAGTGGAAAGTATACACTGGGTTAACGTATTACCTATCACAGACACATTTGACTCCTGCAATTGATCATGACTTTTGAAAACATTGGAATAAAATGTGAAATTGCTCAAAACGAGCAATTTCACCTTGTATTGCAATATCTTCAGTTTTCTAGATTGTTGAACTTGTCCGTCTGATGATTGTGAAGCAGGACGACCTTTGAAAAGTCATGTGAAGTCAATGGGTTAATAGAGTTGGTTTGCTTTATGAACGCCTTACCTGACATGATATCTTAGGTCTGTCTGTTTTAGAAACATAGAACGAAGAAAAAGGTGTTAAATTTTGAATTCATATTATATGTGCAGAAGTTTTAAAATGCTCCCTTGAACCCATTTTCTTTCCATGTTCAAATGAAGTCCGGCTTTATAGCTTGAAGCCTTCACATGGTAGCTAGATCTGGGAAAAGATTGAATTGCTTTCTCTTTATTGTGCTAGATGATAGTAAGGGATGTTTAGACCTTGTTTAGTGTTTCACGCCGCTTTCCGAGAGACAGAGAGAAGAGAACAGAGACAGACACAGACAGACAGACAGACAGACAGACAGACAGACAGACAGACAGACAGACAGACAGGCAGGCAGGCAGGCAGACAGACAGACAGACAGACAGACAGACAGACAGACAGACAGACAGACAGACAGAGAGGGACATAGAGACGGAGACAAGATATACAGACAGACAGAGAGTTAGAGATACAGAGAGACAGAGAGCAGACAGAGATACAGAGAGACATCATAGAGAGAGACAGAGAGAGAGAGAGAGAGAGAGAGAGAGAGAGGGATATAGAGAATGAAATAGAAAGAGAGAGAGGGGGAGAAGAGAAAGAGAAACAGAGAGACAGAGAGAGGACAGGGAGATAGAGAACGAAATAGAGAGACAGAGAGATGGGAGAGAGAGAGAGAGAGAGAGAGTTGTTTGATTGTTTCGTGTTTTACGCCGCTTCAACAATGTTTCAGTTATATCACGGGCGCTTTCTGGTAGGTTTCCAGTTCTACTGGTCCATTTATCATGGCCACAAGCGAGTCAGTCGTAGCGGCAAAGAGGGAAAGCATTACTTCCACCTTTAAATTATTTGTTTTACTCGCCGGGGATCGAATCCGCGACCTCTCGAGCCGAGGCGGAGGCTCTTTAACTGCACCAAAAAGGCAAACAAAAGCATAAATCCGATAAAATAAACTAAACCGCTTCCAACATTCAAACTGTTAAAATAGAGAACGAATTGTAATGGAGCCCGAAAAGAAAATCTTTGTACAATAACTAGTATGCTACAGGTACTTTTACATCCTGGTCCAAGATTGAAAAGAGAATATCTCTGGAAAGGAATTTAACTAAATATAAAACTTTGATAACAAATAAATAATAAAACGCCTTATTAAAACAAAACATAATTCTACGATCATTTTCCACTATGCCCAAAATGTTTTCAGCATATTCATTAATTAAGTTCAACATTTTATTTAGTTATCGTTGGGAATTGGGACCACCGGTTGATCCGGTTTAGAGACACTGTTTGTGATGGTCTTGGTGGAATGCAATTGAACAATGCACATTTTAAAACCTTAAGTACATGTAGTAGTTGCCACCTTCATAAGGCTAACAAAAAAAATATGTGTGTTTCAGGTAACCCTACCTTCCCTATTTTTGGGGCCGACCCTAGAACTTGTTATCGATTTTGGGAACTAAAATAATTGAGTACGAAACTGAAACGCTTGAAAGCGTTTATCGATCGTAATAAATCAAACATGGCGGCGGCCACAGTGTTCGTCGTGACGGTAGAAAACGCGCCCATGGCCCTTCAAAACGAATTATGAAGGCAGTCATCAACTCAACTACCGTCGGGAAGTTTTTGCAAGACTTATTCCATATATTGATGAGATGTCTTGAATGTGCATATAGCACACATTTGTAACCACTTACGTCTGTAACAACTTGCAGCAGACAACTTGCCCTACCCTACCCCTTTTTCTTTGACCAATGTTACCTGAACCACACATATTTTTTTGTTAGCCTAAACAATCTTGTCTGTAGCGGTGTTATAACTAAAATACTATTGAAACTTACTGTTGATCTTTAGCTATGCGATTATTTAATCATGTGCATAGACAGTCGCGATTTCATGAATGAGCTAGACGTCAATAAGGTTTGATATTTCTGAGATCGATCATATATGAGGGTTGATATAATTGATATGATTGATTGATTGATTGTTGGGGTTTAACGCCGTTTTCAACAATTGTTCAGTCATATCACGGCGACCAGTTCACCTACTCATGCGTTTCCAGGTTTCCCCACACCAGTACACCACACAACATACGTTCCAAGCAACTTGGCTGCTTTTCCACATGGACTGTTAAACAGCCATTTGTGAAAGACGAATGACGCAGGTCACAACTTGTTCTATTTCTTAAAGTGTAATATTGTAGTTCACGATTATCATCATAATAGTACAGTTGTTAGGCGACGTACAAGAACGGCACGTACACAAAGATGTCAAAAAAATAAATTAAACTTTTATACAACAAAATTATATCACAAAGTAGACAACAAACAAAATAATCTTCGAAATGAATAACTAAATGGAGTTTTCCAGGAGTCAAGCCGTCACTAGCGATGTATACATACAGTCTATTTCATGGTTGTAGGAGAGAATTCTGTAGGAACTTGAAACTTGTGACTCTTGGAAGAAGGCAAGTATAGACGTTGAAAGGACCAACCTCAGTGTCGTTTTTGTTTCACCTGCGTAGCATGGTAGGCACTTAGGGATACTTTTTTTTTTGTCCGGCGTCTGTCTGTCACACTTTTCGTGAAGTTCCGTCTGTCCGTCACACTTTTCGTCACGTTTTCAAATAACTTTTTTTCTACTCAAAGGATTACATTGAAACTTCTGACAAATGTTTATATCAATGTGTGTGATGTTCACAAAGGGGGATAATCCAAATATTTCTATATCAGAGTTAGTGCTCCTTTTCTGTCAAAAAATTTAAATCTTCTGACAAGGCCCCGGCAGGTGACCGACGTGCTCCGCGGAGCACTCCATTCTAGTTCACCATAAGAATGTCATTTGTTACACATCACGTGTTAAATATTTCGGTGAACAGTGGTTATGTAAAGTTTTAAGCAATGGCTACTGGGGGAAATCAATGCAAAAATTATATGATATTTTTAACTGTTATTAAAGTATTTAGACACTTTTTCAACCAACTTGTTTCGCTTCAAACAGCGACGTTTTTAGAATGGCATTACTACCTAGGCCGCGTCCCCATGGTACTTACAATTCTTATAATCTCGCAGACATTATAATTTGTCAATCAATTTTTAAATTTTGTGTCGTGTATGTAAGAGAAATGAGGATGTTTGGACAAAGCCAGTTTATTTTTTACAAGTTGGATTTTGTTTCGAAAATATAAAAAAAAAATCCTTATACCCCTGCTAGAAATGATTTATATCAAAACTAGAGAACAGGCATTTTTGAACTTAACATTATAGAGCAACTAACCTTTGAGTTTTTGAGTTATACTATTGTTAGTATAAAATCTGCTGCGGATCCATTGCAATAGCCGTGTTATGTGGCATTGTGGGAACAAAAACAAAAGGTAATTTAATTACTAAATTCATAACATATTCATAACTTTCCTTTATCACATAACTTGCACTCCAGGAGTGACATAAAGCAGTGACATAAATATCATATGTAACTAGTTACATAAATAGCCGACTCACAATACTCCAGTGTGACGTCACTTTAAATGACAGCATATTGTTTACACATTGTTCTGAATTTCGGCATTTATTAAAAATATTGTTTTAAAGAGATAAATTTCGATAAATCAAATGTTATAAGTGCCTTGTTGCTAATTTGTATGAAATCAAAAGGTTTTTGATAGGGACTACTTTTTACAGTGGAAGTATGCATTGAACAAATCGGGTGAACATCGGGTGAACTTCGGTCTTTTGTTTATATGAGGAAGCGAAAGAAAGATCGATTTAAAAGATTGAAAACAATCTTTTTTATGGTGTTATGTGAAAAACTAGAATCTTTTGACATTCGCTTATTTGATATTGTTTTTATGAAACTCGTCGACTGAAACGAATATGACGCTCGGGCAGAGCCTTCGCGTCATATTATTTCAGTCGACTCGTTTCATAAAAAGAATAACAAATAAGCACTCCATGTACGATCCTCTATTTATTGACCTAGCTTCATATTGGAGAGGTCAAACATTGACACCTCCCAAGACAGAAACTATGACCATATTAATAAGGGAAACCATCGATCATTTCCTATCTTCAAAATATAATTAATTCATTAAATCCGTTCGATACCGTAACGTAACAATTGTATTAATTTGTAAACAGCAACTATAAAACACCACACAAACAAACACAACAATCATACTACGTATTATAGTTCAACGTGACCTCAATATTCCGTTTGCTATTATATCATAGCCCTGCACGATGTGAGTCATAAAGACGGTAAACACCGCACTTATTCGTTCCCTTATACACACTTTACATACATTGTAGCACTCTGGCCAGCAAAATGAAATTAACCACGAGGAAAACACAGGTAAATAAACACATTCGTATAGAGGTAAATAAACACATTCGTATAGTGGTACTTTTCGTAAGTTTCATTGTGGAGAGAAGAGAGGGAGAGAGAGAGGAGAGAGGAGAGAGAGAGGGAGAGAGAGAGGTGGAGGGAGAGAGAGAGAGAAGGAGAGGAGAGAGAGAGAGGAGAGAGAGAGAGAGGAGGAGGAGAGAGAGAGAGAGAGAGAGAGAGAGAGAGAGAGAGGGAGAGAGAGAGAGAGAGAGAGAGAGAGAGAGAGAGAGAGAGAGAGAGAGAGAGAGAGAGAGTACTCTCTCCAGACATGTCTTTCTCTCTCTCTCTCTGTCGCTCTCTCTTCTCTGTGTCTCTCTCTCCACTCCATCTCTCTCTCTCTCTCTCTCTCTCTCTCTCTCTCTCTCTCTCTCATCTCTCTCTCTCTATTTCTGTATATGTCTGTCTGTCTGTCTGTCTGTCTGTCTGTCTCTATCTCTCTCTCTCATCTCTCCCTCTCTCTCTCTCCTTTCTCTCTTCTCTTCTTTCCTCTCTCTCTCTCTCTCTCTCTCTCTCTCTCTCTGTATGTATGTATGTATGTCTGTCTGTCTGTCTGTCTGTCTATCTCTCTCTCTCTCTCTCTCTCTGTCTGTCTTCTCTCTGTCTGTCTCTCTCGTCTGTCTGTCTGTCTGTCTGTCTGTCTGTCTGTCTGTCTCTCTCTCTCTTCCCCCCCCCCCCCCCCCTCTCTCTCTCTCTCTCCCCCCCCCCCCCCCCCCCCCTTCCTAAAAAAACATACATTTATATACTACAGGATGGCGCCGTATACACGTGATATCCCTTATATAATTATACACTCAATGGATCTAATATCTCACGTGTATACCTTCTATACCCCTACCACTCATTGTGTTACAAAATATGAGGTTCATTCCTTGAAAACATCTACAGAAATAACAAAAAATTCCTAGAATGCGGCGATATGGCGAATATCTGCTGGGGCTACACTTCTAGGTCGACGAATAATTTATGTATATTTAATATATACCTGGACTCTGATAAGACTTTACGTGTGTACAGGTTCACGCGAGTCATCACAGTACTTGATGTAGGTTAGATCCTTAAACACTAGACGCTGCACCACTTTATATATATATATATATTTATATATATTACGAACCCTTTGCATAATAAGGTTGGCTGATAAATACGCTTCAGTTACTCACGACAGTCATTCCTTACAACGTTATGAACCTAACATCAAGCTAAGCGGCCGAATGGAATGATCTTTTTCCAAAATCAAAGCACCAAAGGCACTGTAGTGGCGATCGTGTAGAAAATCCTGCAAAGTAACAAGCAGTATCTCGGAGTACATGTATCCACATGCAGATATTAAAATCAACAGGACCAAGATCATCCTAATTATATCACCTTCTAACACCTTAGTGATGACATAGTAGTTAATGGGTCCGGAAAACGTAAATGAAATGAAAGCTGTTGGTTCTACAAGCAAAGTGTCTCAACAGACCCCTAAACTGTTGACAATGTCCGGGCCGAAGAAGTCAGTCCTTTCAAACAATACTCATTTTAACCTTTGACTTCTACGAGTGACCTTAACATTTGAGGTACAGGCCTGAATTTTGTGCACGATACACCACCTTATCATGGTGCACATGTGTGCTAATTCTCCTAGAAATTATATTATGCATGGTTAAGATGCTAGTCGGACAGACAGATTCATGGACTCACGTACACACACACCGAACCGCCATTATGACAGCTAAATGTCGAGCTGACCAAAAGCGGTCTCGACAACAAGAGATTTCAGACAGTAAAATGGTTATCAACAGTCAATAAACAACAGGCTATTGAATAACCCTTTCCAACAATCAACACATTTGCAAAGGAAGAGCTGCTCCTATTGATAAATTTATTGTAGCATTATATTCTATCATGTGTTTCCTGGCTTTCTCACACCAGTACTGACTACTCCACAAAACATTCCTTCCGAACAAGGGTTCGAACTTACAAGCCCTCAGTTGAGTTAGGAGTGCTCCAGGTAGAGATCAGACAAATACTATCAAACTTAATTACACTAATTAATGGGATATAGCTCTGGCATAACTAGAGAAAGTTGACTTGAAAGTGAGCCTGTCCCTGAAAGTATTCTCATATACCGTCAAGCCCGTGCTAAAGTCAGCCTTGGTTTAGCAATACCCTGTCTATAGTAACCATTTTTTTTATTTCCCAATTACTCATTTTTTGCACAAATGACCCTGTAGTTAACCCTTTCCCACATACAGATGCTTTATGACGCCTCTGCAGCAGAACCTTTTTAAAACGAGCAATTTCTTCTTTTTCCACAATGCTATCAATTCTTTTTAGTAATTACCTTTATTTATAGAGCTTTTCCGTGTTTTTGCCTGGATATTCCCAAAGTCATATTCTGCAGATGTGTTGTATGTGGGAAAGGGTTAAAGACCACCTGATTGTTCTCTTCCCATGGATGGTCTGCTCAAGTAAGAACGGAACATGTTCGTATATCTTCTCACTCTTAAACCTTCCCTTCCTAAGGACGGTATCCGGTTTATTACTTTTGTTAGAAGGTTTAATGGATGAGAACTCCGGCAGAAGCAAGTGTCAAGAGCTCACAAGAAGCTTAATCAGGTACTAATGTCAGTTATTTTCAATTATATAAACTATTTTAAGAAAACATCCCAGCAACTCTATATTACTTTTGATTAAATCAAAATATTTTCGATTTATCTCCAACTCAGTTACAAAAAATTACTTTATAATAGGATTTAACTTCGAAAAGTGTTAAATAAATGTATTTGTACTATATTCAACATAAAGTCTAAGAATAATGTAATAATTTCTGAATTACCTCCCTTCATATCAAAATTCATTCACGCTCTATTTACAATGAAGGTGTAACCAAACGTCGGGTTACCTAACGGGCACCTGCTTACTACGTCACTCCTCAATGGGCGGTATGTCTCGCGCAATATTAGTCTCTGTCTCCAGACACGAAGAAGGCTAATGTTTACATTTTTAACTCAATTACATGTTAGTTTGATAGTTCTAACATATTAGTATCAATTGTGTACCAAAATAGCACTGACATTATTATTATTAACCCTGTCTCTGCAGAAATTATGGAACTATTTGGCGGTAAACGTTTTCAATTAAGGATTTCTAACGTAATGCCGAAATCTCCCTACATATTGTACTTATTGTGTCATAGTACAGTGGCTATTGTTACCACAATCGCCACAAAAACCATACGGTAAAGAAAACCATAGCCAAGAATTGCAGAATTATGGTATTCGTGAATGGAAATCATGGATATATAAAATCTGTATCTATTGACTCCTGTTATGGTTGGAATAAATTGTCAACGTATAGTGTTAGTTGTGGAACAGACATGCGCACCAGAGACCGGAAGTGTAATGGGTGTAATGGTACACACTGTGAAGGAGGACATCAACATATAGAATGTTGTGTGAAACCGACCTGTGTGGGTAAATTATAGATCCAGATAAGCCAGTGCAACCATGCATTCTGATTTAGTTCCTTTCCGTTCGTCAATTCGTCACATAACGTTTAATGGAACTTCTGTATAGCAGGTTGGATCTTTAGGATGGGTGCGCTTGCATGTCACTTTCCACGCGTGTAATACTCTTAAGGTTGGTTTTCATAGAGCAATTCTCATATTTACATTAAGAAGAGACTGTGAAGCGGGGAAGGGGGGGGGGGGGGCGGGGCATCAAGATGTAGAAGTGTGTACAAATCCGACCTGTCTTGGTAAGTTCGATATGGTCATGGTTTTGTTTCACTTACACAATATAAAAAGGTGCATTTGAATTGGTATTGCCTTCATTTGGAGACAAGTAGATGAAACTTGAAATATATAAGTTAGAAATAAATATTCATATGTCTGATTTTGCAGATCCCTGGTTTGGATGGAGTGATTGGTCTCTATGCAGTATCAGCTGTGGCTCAGGCATGCGTACTAGACACAGGAAGTGTAATGGTACCAATTGTGAAGGGAATCACCAGGATATAGAAGTGTGTACAAATCCGGTCTGTCTTGGTAAGTTTAATTTATTTTCCAATTTAATTTACCTTTGACTCTCAGAAGATATATGACCTTTCTTAACTGAACATATTAGTATTAACCAGACCTTTGAAATACTAGAAATAAATAAATGGTAAACTTAATTGTAGATGAAACATTTGATTGGTCTACAATCTAGATCATTTGTTTAACATCTAGGTCAAACTGAGGTATATATACGTCTATCGACGAAATATTAAAAATTGCTATTTAAAAAAATTATATCACAAAGTAGACAACAAACAAAATAATCTTTCGAAATGATAACTCAATGGAGTTTTTCAGGAGTCAAGCCGTCACTAGCGATGTATACATACAATCTGTTTCATGGTTGTATGAGAGCCCAATAGAAACTTGAAAATTGTGTCTGTGGCAAGAAAGCAAGTTCAGAGGTTGAAAGGACCAGCATCAGTGTCGTTTTTCATCATAAGAATTGTCATTTGTTACACATCACGTGTTAAATCTTACGGTGAACAGTGATTATGAAACGTTTCAAGCAATGGCTACTGGGGGAAATTAATGCAAAAAGTATATTGATAAAACTGTTATTATTGTAGATGAATGGTTTGACTGGAATGATTGGTCGTCATGCAGTGTCACATGTGGTTCGGGCATGCGTACTAGAAACCGGACGTGTAATGGTACAAACTGTGAAGGACGTGGTAAAGATATAGATGTCTGTACACTTCCAGTGTGTGTTGGTAAGTTATCTCCGGATTGATGGATTCTTACGATTCTGTCATTTTTATTTAAAACTATAAATTGTAACAGATATAGTTTTCCACGCTATGCTTTTTATAGAGTGGTGTGGATTCCAAGGTATATTCAGTATAACGCTTTGATCGATGAAGAGGAGGGAGTATCATTATTGGATGGTAAGCGTTAGCAGCCTGATTAATGACAAACTTAACATACCTAACCTGTTTATATACATGTAACTAAATACCCTTTTTAGATTATTATTTTCATTTTGTTGTGCTTTTCTTATACCCAGCATCCTGGTTCGATATCTTGAAGGGACGTGCCACTACTTAACTGAAAGCGCTTTTGTATTAAATTGTGTACATGTACGTTTTGAGAACAAAATCACATGAATTCATAATCTGCATTTGGTTCACTAAAATGGCGAGTTTGAGAAATGGAGAACATATTTAAATAAAACATTCTAAAGAAAAAGACAGAATAAGACAAGCAATGAGATGATAACGGTTTACAGCAAAAACATGGTAGAGAAAATTAATTAGTGTCCGTTGATCCATACTGTTTGTTACCTTTTTAGATCTTCGTCAAGGTGGAGAAATCGTAATACTTATGGGAGAACCAATCGTGATTTGCTTTTAGCATCAACATAACTATTCATACCAATAACATACTCTTCTTTTAGATAAATGGAATGAATGGGGCGAATGGTCTCCGTGTAGCGAGACATGTGGTTCAGGCATGCGCACTAGAGACAGGAAGTGCAGTGGTACAAATTGTGAAGGGGCGAATCGATATGTAGAGATGTGTACAAATCCGGCCTGTATTGGTAAGTTTAGTATATCGGACTGTTGATCGTTTCGGTTCTCTTTATTTATTATTTAGTATTTAGTATAAAGGACAGTTTGAATGTCAGAAGTTATATTACCGTTCTTTGATGAACCTAGTGAAAAGAACGTGACCATCGAAACACTAGAAATAAATATTGCTGATTGTTGGCTTGCTTGAAATGATTTGGCATACTGCAGTGTTATCTTGACCGTTGAGGAAACATAATTTAATGATAATCGTTAATTCGTTAATACCCTTTACGAATATTCAAACTTGCGTTGACCTAGTTCTTATGACTTATGACTTATTGCATAATTAGGTTTTTTATCTTTGACCTAGTGGTTCAACGTCAAACTTCAAGGTCTGACAGAAATACTTAATGACGTGCATTATATCCTAGTTTCACGAAGTTTTGTTAACCAAACTATTATACTTTTCAAGCTATTGTCGTAACCTTTGCGTCGGCAGAACATTAAATAACCAACGTTACTGAAGAATTGCTGGCATTACAAACGTTCCCTACCGGTGCTTACATTTGCTCGTTATGTGTTACCTTGACCCTTTGAACAAATAGAATTTAATGATATTCATCAATTCGTTATTTCCATAAATGTATATTCAAACTTGCGTTTACCTAGTACTTATGACTTTTGAATTATTGCATAATTATGTTTTATAATTGACCTGATGGATCAACGTCAAACGTTATGGTCGGACAGAAATAGTAATTACGTGCATTATATACTAATTTCACTAATTTGTGTCAACCAAACTATAATATTTTTCAAAATATCACATACTAACTGTTAACCCTTTCCCTCATATAGGCGCTTTCTGACGCGTCTGCAGCAGACAGCTTTTTGAAAACATAGTGACAAAAGAAGAAATTGCTCCCTGGTGTCCTCTCTCAAGGCGCACGCTCTAACCACTACACCAGAGAGAAGGTCTAATAACATTCAAGCAGACATTGAGACCTTTACTCGAACGATATGGTTCTCACATCATTGAAATAACCATAGCTAAAACAATAACATTAAAATGAACCGTCAATTCCAAAGCCATGGACGGGAACCAAAACATACGTTACATGTCAACAACCTTAACGATGTACAACCTGATATAATTACATTAATCCTGGATGAAACGAAGCGTTTCTTGTAAGCATTACACTGTTTGGTTGAGATTATCATATATACAAAGTATCAGCGACACTCGACCAAGAATTAAAGTTATTGCCAACGCAATAAACGGTGCATCCTATCGGTCAACTACTAAGATGAAATGCAACATTTTAAAGTCACCTTTTATACAAAATATTGCATATTACATTTTTACTATTTACCTGAATAATAAGTTCGTTAGACACGAACGCACGTTTTGACTTAACCATAACATCTTTTTCAGGAATCTGGCTTAATTGGGGACGCTGGAACCAATGTAGTACAACATGCGGTTTGGGGACAAGGTTCCGTGTACGAGCATGTAATAGTGGCTTTTGTGGATATGACCATAGACAGGACGAACGTTGCAATAATGGTAAAATACTTCAGTTAACGAATTTTCGTTGTAGCCGGAGACAGTGTGTAAAGGGAGGGATTGTATGAAAGAAAAAGAAAAGAGAAATATTTAAAAAGAATATCATGTTGTAGTAGCGATACTGGGTTTGGTCTTTTCTACGAGAGTCGTGGAAAATTGATATCAATTTGTCAGCGCCCAGAGTAGACAATACAAAGCCATATATTGCTACTGCAACATAATTTCATTTTATTGAATACCTTGTATAACTTTCAAGGTAGAATAAAGAAAAAATATACACATTTCTTTATTTTAAATATCAACATAATACAATTTACACATAAAATAAAATATATGATCACTTGGCGTGTGAATTGGCGTATCCCACCACCTCAGTTTGAAAAACCGGAAATGATCAGGCATATAATACATATATATTGTGCGGGGGAGAGAATGAGCATTTAATAAATATATATAGTGTGGGATAGAGAATGAGCATTTATAAGAGAGAATAAGGGGAAAAGACAATAAAATAGAGAATGAGCATTTATAAGATAGAACAAGGGGAACAGACAATAAAAGAGAGAATGAGCATTTATAAGAGAAAACAAGGGGAAAAGACAATAAAATAGAGAATGAGCATTTATAAGACAGAACAAGGGGAACAGACAATAAAATAGAGAATGAGCATTTATAAGAGAGAACAAGGGGAACAGACAATAAAAGAGAGAATGAGCATTTTTATAAGACAGAACAAGGGGAAAAGACAATAAAAGAGAGAATGAGCATTTATAAGTGAGAACAAGGGGAAAAGACAATAAAAGAGAGAATGAGCATTTATAAGAGAGAACAAGGGGAAAAGACAATAAAATAGAGAATGAGCATTTATAAGAGAGAACAAGAGGAAAAAACAATAAAAGAGAGAATGAGCAGTTATGAGAGAGAACAAGGGGAAAAGACAATAAAAGAGAGAATGAGCATCTATAAGACAGAACAAGGGGAAAAGACAATAAAAGAGAGAATGTGCATTTATAAGAGAGAACAAGGGGAAAAGACAATAAAAGAGAATGAGCATTTATAAGAGAGAACAAGGGGAAAAGACAATAAAAGAGAGAATGAGCATTTATAAGAGAGAACAAGGGGAAAAGACAATAAAAGAGAGAATGAGCATTTATAAGAGAGAACAAGGGGAAAAGACAATAAAAGAGAGAATGAGCATCTATAAGACAGAACAAGGGGAAAAGACAATAAAAGAGAGAATGTGCATTTATAAGAGAGAACAAGGGGAAAAGACAATAAAAGAGAATGAGCATTTATAAGAGAGAACAAGGGGAAAAGACAATAAAAGAGAGAATGAGCATTTATAAGAGAGAACAAGGGGAAAAGACAATAAAAGAGAGAATGAGCATTTATAAGAGAGAACAAGGGGAAAAGACAATAAAAAAGAGAATGTGCATTTATAAGACAGAACAATGGGAAAAGACAATAAAAGAGAGAATGAGCATTTATAAGAGAGAACAAGGGGAAAAGACAATAAAAGAGAGAATGAGCATTTATAAGAGAGAACAAGGGGAAAAGACAATAAAAGAGAGAATGAGCATTTATAAGAGAGAACAAGGGGAAAAGACAATAAAAGAGAGAATGTGCATTTATAAGACAGAACAATGGGAAAAGACAATAAAAGAGAGAATGAGCATTTATAAGAGAGAACAAGGGGAAAAGACAATACAAGAGAGAATGAGCATTTATAAGAGAGAACAAGGGGAAAAGACAATAAAAGAGAGAATGAGCATTTATAAGAGAGAACAAGGGGAAAAGACAATACAAGAGAGAATGAGCATTTATAAGAGAGAACAAGGGGAAAAGACAATAAAAGAGAGAATGAGCATTTATAAGAGAGAACAAGGGGAAAAGACAATACAAGAGAGAATGAGCAGTTATAAGAGAGAACAAGGGGAAAAGACAATAAAAGAGAGAATGAGCATTTATAAGAGAGAACAAGGGGAACAGACAATAAAAGAGAGAATGAGCATTTATAAGAGAGAACAAGGGGAACAGACAATAAAAGAGAGAATGAGCATTTTTATAAGACAGAACAAGGGGAAAAGACAATAAAAGAGAGAATGAGCATTTATAAGTGAGAACAAGGGGAAAAGACAATAAAAGAGAGAATAAGCATTTATAAGAGAGAACAAGGGGAAAAGACAATAAAAGAGAGAATTAGCATTTATAAGAGAGAACAAGGGGAAAAGACAATAAAAGAGAGAATGAGCATTTATAAGAGAGAACAAGAGGAAAAGACAATAAAAGAGAGGATGAGCATTTATAAGAGAGAACAAGGGGAACAGACAATAAAAGAGAGAATGTGCATTTATAAGAGAGAACAAGAGGAAAAGACAATAAAAGAGAGGATGAGCATTTATAAGAGAGAACAAGGGGAACAGACAATAAAAGAGAGGATGAGCATTTATAAGAGAGAACAAGGGGGAAAAGACAATAAAAGAGAGAATGTGCATTTATAAGACAGAACAATGGGAAAAGACAATAAAAGAGAGAATGAGCATTTATAAGAGAGAACAAGAGGAAAAGACAATAAAAGAGAGGATGAGCATTTATAAGAGAGAACAAGGGGAACAGACAATAAAAGAGAGGATGAGCATTTATAAGAGAGAACAAGGGGGAAAAGACAATAAAAGAGAGAATGTGCATTTATAAGACAGAACAATGGGAAAAGACAATAAAAGAGAGAATGAGCATTTATAAGACAGAACAAGAGGAAAAGACAATAAAAGAGAGAATGAGCAGTTATAAGAGAGAACAAGGGGAAAAGACAATAAAAGAGAGAATGAGCGAAATGGAGAAAGGGGAAGCGGAGCAGATAAAGTTATACCTACATTTGGTGAATGTGTGGAAGATAAACAAAAGGTCGGATGAGAGAGAAATATTTAGGTAAAGAGACGTGAGGGCTGAGAGTAGAGAAAGGAGACAGAATAGCAGAACCAGAGATTGCATGATTGAAGGAGAAAATAGGTAATGTGGTATATAAGGGAGAGAGGTAACTGGATATGATTGCAGTAAATACTATATATTTTAAAAATAAATGTCTGTCGATTAATTTCATATTGAAGCTATGCATGCTATTATTTTGGACATGAGTTAAACTCCCACGAGAAACTTAAAAGATTAAGTCATGATTCAGGAAAGGAAACCGGTTTTTGTGGCACGGATACTGGGTACATAGAAAAAATATATGTGCTTTAAATTCACACCGTCCGAAATTTTATTTATGGGTCTGTGATAAATTTGGAAATCGATGCAGATCTGGATCAAAATGCATATACAAAGGTTGATGCGGCAGTGTGATTATGCAGTACACTGATCGTACATGCCTGAATTCTGTTTTTGTGTAGTGAATTTCGAGTCTTGAAGGAAGGAAGGATATTAAGAGCATGATGCTTTAACAGAAAACAGTAGTTTTGACCAATTGAGTAATTACTCCATGAATTCGTCTTTATACTATTCGCGTTTCGGACATCAACAATTGTTTAAATTTTGAACAGGATTAAGATGATTTGGGAATGTTTATGAAACTGCTTGTATATCTCCTATTGTATCTGTAATTACTGCATGATGAATACATATTGGTGAACAGAAAGAACACAGCCTCATTTAAGGATTGACTGTTATTTTTCGTGCGTTCATGCAGTATGAACGCTCGGCCGCCATTTTGCAAATCCATGAAGCGCGTTAGCGCTTCTTGGAAAATTTGCAAAATCGCGGCCGAGCGTTCATACTGCATGAACGCACGAAAAATAACAGTCAATCCTTATATTTACATTTTTCCCTTTTCATTACTTTATTTTGTTCGACCTAAAAGTGTTCGCAAACAAGTCTTTAATAACAATAAAGAAATTTAACCGACAACATACGTTTGTTTAAATAAATAGCTGATATTTGTAACGTCGTATATCATTGGTTAAATGACGTCGCGCTATTGAAATAAACAATGACGTCATAATTCGTACAGAGGTCATGAAAGGTCGACCGGTTCATGCAAAATGAACGTCAAGTTCTTTCTATACAAAGGACTAGGCGAATGTAAATATTAATGTAGTGGTAGAGCGTCCGCCTCGGGTAGGGGAGGTCGCGGGTTCGATGCCTGGTCGGGTCATACTAGATACTTTAACACGGTAGTAATGGCAGGGTTGCGGGGTTAGCATTACGACTGACTGGCTGGTGTCAGGATGAATGGACCAGTTAGTGCTTTGTGTACCCTCCTTGACGCTCAGGGTTGCGGGGTTAGCATTACGACTGACTGGCTAGTGTCAGGATAAGTAATGGTAACCTATTAAGGCAACGTGTTGATATAACTAAATAGTGTTGAAAGCTGCGTAAAACACCAACCAACCAGCAGAGTAAACATTACACTCGGTTATATTCTTAACATTTTGTTATAAATTTAGATCTCAGAACAAAGGTAAAATATTGATAGTCTTACACAAACTCCATTTACAACAGGTTGTATGCATATATCGTGAGTAACTGTGTCTGTCTCGAACGGATCTTATACAATAGTAACGGCTTCTTATTCCCGAACTTGAACGGCATTTCCCTTCGTGACCTTATTATAATGATACTTTTTTTTTGTGATATCAAATAATTATTTTTCTATTTTTGAAAGTACATATAATTGATGTTATGTATTCTGTACTTCCAAAGGTTACCTAATAAAACAAAGTAGAATTGTATGTAAGATACACTTTAAACTGTCGACAAGACTACATAATAAAATACTTGAGGAAATAGAAGTAGAGAGGAACTTTATATTTGACTTAACGAAATTTTATGAAAATGAAAATAAATGATCGAATGTAAAATCGATCAAAAAACGATACTGAGCATCTTGGATAGGAATTGAAGTGACGGTTGAACCCACGACGAGTTAATCTCGAATTCTAAACTTCCTTTTCTTACCAACTACTCTTTCATTAACATATTCATGTGGTTCAATAACCAAATAAATAAAGATTATAATACCAACTGCTAACGAAAACAAGCGAAGATTTACGAGTGCCACGTAAAACCTGTTTACTCATTAAAAGTCAGTCCAGTTAATCTCGAATTCTAAACTTCCTTTTCTTACCAACTACCCTTTCATTAACATATGCATTTGGTTCAATAACCAAATAAATAAAGATTATAATACCAAATGCTAACGAAAACAAGCGAGGATTTACGAGTGCCACGTAAAACCGGTTTACTCAGTAAAAGTCAGTCTCCTTTATATGTCAGTCTGTATAGACGTTGATGTGTTTTCACCATGTGACAGTTGAATTACAGGGACAAACCCAACTTCAATACTCACATAAATAGAGGATATTACATGAGTGCTTATTTGTTATTGTTTTTATGAAACGAGTCGACTGAAATAATATGACACGAGGCTCATATTCGTTTCAGTCGACGAGTTTCATAAAAACAATATCAAATAAGCACGAATGTTAGATTCTATTTATCACATAACATCATAAAAAGATTGTTTTCAATCTTTAAATCGATCTTTCTTCGTCCTCATATAAACAGTGACCGAAGTTCACCCCGAAGTTCAAATGCATACTTCCAATGTAAAATGTAGTCCCTATTAATAACCTTTTGATTTTATACAAAATTAGCAACAGGGCACTAATAACATTGCATTTATCTAGATTTATTCTCTTTAAACAATATTTTTAATAAATGCCGAAATTCAGAACAATTGTAAACAATATGATGTCATTTAAAGTGACGTCACACTGGAGTGACGTCACGTACGTGCTGTGAGTCGGCTATTTATGTAACTAGTTACATATGATATTTATGTCACTCCTGGGGCCGGTTGTTCAACTTGTGGTTAAATTTTAACCAGGGGTTAAATTTGGTTACCTTGGGTTAAATTTAACCATTGGTTATTTTCTGTTGTTCATCGCTTGGTTAAATTTAACCAAGGGTTATATATGTTTAACCAGTGGTTAAATATCAGCAAATTTAACCGAGGTAAAGACCGTGGTTAAATATTATAACCAAAGGTTAAATTCTACAGATGACTGTCAATCACATCCTTTTTTATGAAACCACCACCTCAAATTTGAAAAAAAAAATTTTTTTAGAAGGAATTTACTTAATGATTTTATAGAAAATTGAGTGAGACACAGATAAACTTTAGAGGTTATTTGACTCATTATAACCAATCTACAAAATAATGATCTTAAGAGAGGGGCATCAACAAAAGGATGTCCTAGCAATACAAACTAATCTGTATGCGTTTTATGAAACTTTAGGCCCTTAATAACAGTGTGGTCTGCCTCTCGCTTGGGCTTTCCCTCTTTCTAATTTCTATCGTATGACAAAACATTGACGAATTTCACAAAGACTGACGCATCACGCTCCTGTGCAAAAACGCAGTGGCAAGGCGGCCACTTCTACCACTGCAACATTCCCGTAAGGAAATTGATTGATTGGGGTTTAATGCCGTTTTTAACAATTTCTCAGTCATATCACGGCGGCCAGTTCACCTACTCATGTGTTTCCTGGTTTTCTCACACCAGCACTACACACAACAATCTTCCCAAGCAACTGGCTGCTTCTCCACATAGACTTAGCCCATTGTTGGAAGACGAATGACGCATGTCGCATTGACTTTTGTCAAACATTGGAAAGAAAGTTGGCCAAGCCGGGATTCAAACTCATAACCCCTGGATTGACATCCCGCGTCGCTACCAACTGAGCTACCAGGGCTCGGCCCGTAAGGAAATCGTGGGCGAAGATGCAGTAAATGACAAAGTGAATCATGACCAATGTGTTGTCTAAGATAGTATTGATAGCATATATTTAACCATACAAACATTTCTGAGAAACTATTTAAAAATCAGCCCAATGGTGTCTTAGGAGAAATAATACATTCATTAATGTCACAGTCACAAGAATTCAACAGGGATCCAAACAGTTTAAAGGAATTTTGCAGAGGACATTGGGATGATGTCTATGAATTTCCATGATAATTGGCTCAGTTAACATGTTTGAATCAACTGTTGATTGACCACAGATTTGGACGATCACTATAAGTGAATAACTCATATTGAGCATTTGTTTTACTCAAATGGGATGAAACTAACAGACTGTTCTTTCTTTTGTAAATACTTTATTGCACTGTCAAACTAACAAATGATAATAACAAATGATAATAACAAATACTGTACCACCATACATTAACACATACAACCAAGAACGTTTTGTGGCCCTGTATCACTAACCTCATTAATAATTAATTTACCCCTTTTCTGATGCCACATTGTAGCCATGTTTTCAACAATCAATATGACTTGAACAATTATTATAGTGGGTTACTTATTAACAAATCTGCCAAATGATTTTGAAGTTCTGACGGGTAATTTCAGAAAAGTATATTTTTAAAGTTTTGTTTTTAGACTTGTCTGATGCCATGCAATAGTAACAAAAATCATTATGCCATGGGAGAATCTTCATTGGGTCACATAAGGTTTATTAAGCAACATTTTTACCAAATTGTCTTACAATAAGTACATGTAGTTGCAGAGCAGAATAACTATAAATTTCAGAGTGTGTCAATTAACACCCTTTCTGATGATGTGGCACTCAAACTTCTCTAAATACAACAATTTATTTCTTTGAATAGTTTTTAAAGCATACAACAAAAGCACACTCCTGTGAAGTTTGATTGAAATATGTAAAGTATTTACAAGATGTTTTAATAAACAAACTAATGTTGTATTGCAAGCAATACAAAAGTACCGTACCGGACGAGGATAGCACATTGTGTATTGTATGTGCATTTGTTGACAAAAACAGCAATGCACTGCAAACATTTTGGATACAGTCCTATCAAACATTTCTCAATTCGACCTTTGACCTGTAAGTGTGACCTGAACCTTCCAGTTACAGGCCTTTGTCTTGTGCGCCACATGTCACCTCACCATGGTGAACATGTGTGCCCAGTAACTTGGGAATTCTGTGATGCATGGTTTGACCTCCAAGTTTGACCTTGACCTTTGAGGTACAAGCCTGTGCCTTGTGTGCCACATGTCACCTCATCATGGTAAACATGTGTGCCCAGTAACTTGGGAATCCTATGATGCATGATAGATGTGGGCAGGACAAGGTACAGTCATATCAAACAGTTCTCATTTTGACCTCTAAGTGTGACCTTTACATTTGTGGTACAGGCCTGAGTCTTGTGCGTGACACGCCGCCTCAGCATGGTGAATGTTTGTGCCAAGTTTCTTTGAAATCCTATGATGCATGGTTGAAATGTGAGCCGGACAAGGTAGTCCTATCAAATAGTACTCATTTTGACCTTTGACCTCTAAGTGTGACCTTGACATTTGACCTCTAAGTGTGTCACAAGTAATGTGGGAATCCTATGATGCATGGTTGAGATGTGAGCCTGACAAGGTACAGTCCTATCAAACAACCAGGCAAAACTTGAAAAATCTCAGTAAATGGAAATTTAACCCTTTCCCACATATAGACGCTTTTTGACGCCTCTGCAGCAGATGGCTTTTTGAAAACATACCAACAAAAGAAGAAATTGCTCTAAACGATGCCTGGATGCTATGATTATGTAACCAATCAATAAGGCTTGAACAAATTACGTAGAGTATCACTAAAGTAAGATTCTTATTCAATTTTCTTAAAATCAGAAAAGCACTTTCATTAAAATGGAATTTTCAATCTTTTTCATTTTGCCCCTTTTCTGATGCCGCCTGACTGCTAAGTTTTTCAACCAATCGGTATGGCTTGAATAATTTTTGTAGAGGGTCTTCCAAGGAACATTTCTACTAAATTATATTGGAATCTTACATGCACATTCAGAGAAGAAGATTTTTAAAGTTTGGAAATTTTGCCCCCTTTCTGATGCCGCAGCAACCCAAGTTCTCTATGGAATTTAAATCTTTGAACAATTTTGAAAGAAGACCGCCAAAGGAACATTCCTGTGATATTTGGTTGAAATTGGTCCTGTGGTTTAGGAGATGTTTAAAGCTAAAAGTTAACGACAGACGGACGACGGACAGCGAGTGATCAGAATAGATAACCTTGCTCAGGTGATCTAAAAACTGATTTAGAGCTTATAAATATACAAAACTGCAAGTTTTTCAGTGAAATAGATTATTCCACTGCAATATATTGTATAAACAAGAAACCGCTGAAGACGGTAAGGCCGGATTGTCGGCAATTTGACCTTGAAAATCGACAAACCAAGGTCAAGGTCAAAGTAACCCTAGAAAACAATAGAACTCGTTACGTGTTACCTACGGACAAAGTTTCAAATTTGTAACCCTTTCCAGTGCTGACATTTTGCCTAAACCTGAAATCAAAATGTTGACGGACAGACAGACAGACGGACATCGCCAATCTATAGACCAATCCGGCCAATAATTATTAAAATCAAAGAATAGTGATAGACTCCATTTAGCCAAACATATGTTATAAGCTAGGCCATAGACACTGTAAATAGTAGAGATGACTCAGTATAAAAGTCACTTACACTATAAAAATAAACCAGTACCATAATAAAAAAAGTCTACTATTTTGACAGAATGTTCTTATTCCAGGCAGGCAATATCTTTCCAACAGTTACGATCATTTTTCTGCTGTGGATTACTCTTTATACATCAAACATGTCAACCATTCACATCATCTTGAGATCATCATACTGTTACCAAAATCTAAATTTGCACATGATGTCCATAAATAAGTTTTTAACATTGCACTGGTGCTAACTATAGTGAATGTACTTTGGTCAGATAAATGGTGGTCTGTTCTCTTGTTGTTGATATAATGTCATCATCAAATCAACCTGCAAATAAAATAACAAAGTGATTTTTACAAATACAGGCCATTTACAAATGAAATTATAATAATTGAACAGAGTTGAAAACATTGTTGAAAAAAGAAAAATTGCTCATCATGAAAATCATCAAATAGGGTAATGTATTCAAATATTTTTTATCTATTGCAATAGAAAAATGTTTAAACCTAAAGAAAATATATTTGTTCTTGTCATATCTTCACTTGTGTTTGAGTGGCAGCCTGTTTGAGTTAACTTGCTACAAATGTTGGGATGGTTGATAATTTAGTTACTTATCCCTCTTATCTATGTCCCTGTCATGAGCAATTTCACCTTTTGTTACAATGTTTACAAAAGTCATGGAAAAGGGTTAAATTGTAACAGACTTACATTTATACAATATTATTAAATAATTTAATAATGCTCTAGACTGTTTTGTTAAATATGTATATATATATATCAAGTGTGCATCTGGCTTCTTCATTTGATATTCAAAGTCAGCACTGTTTAATTTTAGCTATAAGCATTAGGTAGGCGATCTATCACAAACAGGGATCGACATTCTGCGTTGGCGTCCGGTCCGTCATCTCACTTGTAAGCTAACCACTTAGCTAAGTTCATGTAGTTCATGTAGAATTACTTCAATTAGAAACCAAATAAGTTGTTAAGGCAAACTCTTATTTTCATGTTTCATAAACATGTAATGAAGTTGGTTATCATAACTAGTATGTTATAATATTGGGGAAATACAAGTTGTTTGTAAGCTAGTTTCATTTCCGCACATTTGTCTTACAACCGTTATGTGAGGTTACAGGTATTTAAATCTAAAAGTGAAATAACTCAATAAATATTATTTTGTTGTTGTTATTATATTTAAACTTTATGTCCTATACTGCTATAGAATATATACATGTCCCAGTTTTGGTTTAAATTGACTTTGTATTATTTTTTGATAAAGGTTAAACTTTTCCCAACATCTGTCCCACTAAAGAAATGTAATGAAATGTAGTACAAAATGCGAAATAATATAAAACACATTTAGTCATAGTGCTGTTACAGTGTAGTGTGCAAAAACACTTTGGGTGAAACGGTTTTGGGACGAATTAAGCCAGAATCGTACCCATAAACATCACCGTTTTAAATAAAATAGCAGGACAATGGAGGAAAATTTAAATATATATACTTACGTTTAATCTTTACTGCTGTTGTATCTAAATATAATCATTCCTCGTTGCTCGTCACTTGTTTCGACCGATTTGACTTTGTTACATCGTCTGTCAATCTAATCATTCGCATCGGCAAATCGTTCCCCTGTGTTGTAAGGTCCAGTACAGACAATTGTCATCATCCCCATGTGTTCATGTAGTATCTAGATAAATCTTTCTACGAGTATGGTCTACTCTATGCTTCCTAAACAGGTTTTTGGTCATCATATTTGGAAATGGAGTCAGCTCGCAAATGTCAAAAAGAAACAACAACAACTTGCTGGTAGAAAAGTGTTGATCAATGTTGAACCAAAATGTAGTCTTTCGTATTTTTCACCAATAATTGGTACATTTTATTGAAATGTTAAAATGGTCTCAGTCTATTCAGATATTTTTAATTTCTAGCGAAGAAAAATGGATGCCATTTTCAACCATGTTCAGAGAATGTATGCTGTGCATTGTGGGAAATCGGGATAAATGTAACCAGTGGTTAAATATTTAACCATGGGTTACGTAACCACGGGGTTAAACAAAGTTGAGCAACAGAAATTTAACCCTTGGTTTAGTAACCACAGATTAAATATTTAACCAATGATTAAATTTAACCATTGGTTTAATTTAACCACAAGTTGAACAACCGGCCCCTGGAGTGCAAGTTATGTGATAAATGTTGTTATATCATAAATGACGTCGCCGGAGTGTAATAAAGCCATTTATTACATACCTATCCAAATTTTGCATTGAAATTCAAGTGACATAAAATCAATATCAATTTTTATAAAAATGATAACTAACACTGTGACGATAACACTTTTAGTTTTTTTATATCATCACTAGTGATGATATCATTTTTGCCGGGACTACTTTTTTTAGATTTGGAACATCTTTGGAATTTAAAGTGGGTTTAATACTAGGAATTTAAAAAAAACTGAGACCGAATTCTAGGAAAATGACGTCACGTCAGCGGTTTTGACGTCATAACTCTAGTCATTTGGCGCCAAATAGAAGCAGCAGTATTTGGTTACGTAACATTCATACGCCTAAGGCCAAGTCATTTTTTTTTTATATGTTTCTTTAAAATAAAGGGGAGATTTATTCCAGATATATAATAAATAGAATAACTAACTGCATGTTTTTGATATAGAATTTATGTCACTCGGGAACAAAGGGGTAATTTGGTGTAAAATCACTCAACCTACGGTTTCGTGATTTTAACCAAATTACCCCTTTTTTCCCTTGTGACATAAATTCTATATCAAAAACATGCAGTTAGTTATTCTCTATTGAATAAATTGCGTATTCAACTAGTGTAATAACAATGTTACGTAACGTGACGTCATAACGTAACGTTTAGCGTTGTAAATACGCGCGCTTTATAGCGACGTTTATATGGATATAGCGCTGTAAATTAGTTAATTAGTATTTATGATATAAAAAGAACATTACATTCGTGGTCATTCAATACGAAATTTATTAAACTCGTTTTCTAAAAGTGATAAAAACTCGCCAAGGCTCGTTCTTATCAATTTCAGAAAACTCGTTTAATAAATACCGTATTGAATGACCACTCATGTAATATCCTCTATTTGTTTTATATTTCAGTTTGCTACAGTCACAGCTGGAACAACAAACCTAACCTTATCACAATTATCGTATCCGTTACTATGTGTATGCTTGTCACAGCCAGGGCATATTCATTTCTATAAAACAACATCAACAAGAAGAGAGCCATGCCTCGAGATGAGATGGCCCGAAATATTCACTGATTTTTGTGTGTGAACTATTTCAATACAGATGTATAAACGTAACAATCTTGTTAAAATCAGAACAAAATACTTCGCTGTATGTATATTGAATCGGATGACATAGCATAACAGGTCGTCTCGAATTATTTTACCCTATACACCTAAATATGCATGAGAACGTGCTGGTCTTCTGTGTCCAATGAAATGGCACGATACAACTAACGCCCGTTGCTTTGCGTCTACATAATATGGGCTATTTTACCTGTTTTATACTTAACAATTTGGTAAGCGGACAATTTGATTGGCTGACGCAAAGGTCAATCTGAGCCGACCTGTATGGGGCTGTCATCAGATCTGTATATGAGTGAGTGAAGTCTATATCTGGTTTTTAATGAGATTGCAACGTTTCGTAAAATATTTAGTTTAACTAAATATCTTGCTATTCTGATTATAGACTTTTCCAGCATTAAAACATGTGACAAGTGTAATATTATAAGGATAAATTGAACATAGCTAGCAGAGTTTTCCTCACAATGATTTCCACCATCTACTGCTATAGATATAAGCATCAGCATCCATCTGCATATCATTACGTATGACTAGTAGAAATGTGGCCAAGAACCTGACTGATTCGTTCACATGTGTGCCAGATGTTACTTACTGACTCGGAAACAATATTCCCTGTTAACAAAGTCTCAAACATTGTACATAAATTCTAATCAGCAATATATTTCACTGCTTTACATAAAATTCTTTAATTGCATTCGTATAAACACATTGTTAACGTTTTCGTTACTGTTGTCCCTATATCTGGACAATCTATTCCGCTTTCTTTTTCATAAAGAGTGTATTTATAGCTGAATAGATTACTGTGTGGTAATTCTGAAAAGAAATAATAATACCTGTAATAACCCTCTCCCATATACAGACGCCTGTGTAGCAGAAAACCTTTGAAAATAAAGTGGCAAAAGGAAAGTTGAAAAGGACTGTCATGTGAATGTGGGGTCACACTATTGAAAAGAAGAACACTATTTCAATAATAATTTAAAAGTGCTGAACTCCAAATGGATATAAACTTTTTGAAATGTTGAAACTTCTGCAAATATTGTTTATAGTGACGTTAAAGTAAGTAATAAATAGTTAAAAAATATTTTGGCAGTTACATTTTTAAACAGTCAATGGAAGGTAATGATAGTGTACAAAAGTTGGCCTACTGGGTATGTTTACCCAGTAAAAATGAATCATAAATTATCAATATTTAGATGTGTATTGTACTGGAAAGTGCACTTATACTCTAATTTTATCCCAGAACTATGATTCTAATATTTCAATACAATTTTTGAACAGTTATAAAACTTTGACTATACTGTCAATAATCTGGAGTTCAGCGCCTTTAATGTCAAGACTAATGAAAACTATCACCAATTTGGTTGTATTTGAATAGTATTCCTATCGATATTCTCTCTACGAGTTGGTCCCACACAAATTTATCTCACAGACTATTTCTATATATGTTTGTGAAATCGGTTGAAGACTTGGCTTCAGAAGTACTTGTAATCATTCTCTGGAAGATGGCGATCCCTGGACCGTATATTAGATTTTGCTGTATCTTGCCATTGTTTCGTTTAATTCTTTCATCGACAGTTCATGTTATTCTACTAACAAATTTGTAATGTTCAATCAAAAATTGTTAGTGTTATATTGATAGCATGATATATTTTGTAGATATGTATAATTTCATGTTTGATTTTTCACATTACCTGAGACGAAGGCTCAATGTGATCTATTGTGATCAATCTCTGTCCGTTGTTCGCTGTTGTCCGTCTTCGTCCGTCCTTCGAACGTCGTTAACTTGTAGCTTTAAACGAAATCTTCACCAAAACACCTAGACCAATTTAAAATAATCTTTACACGAAAGTCTTGTTGATGTGGCATCAGAAAGAGGAAAAATTGACCAATATTTAATATTCTTTCCCTCAGAATCGGCTTTTCGGATTCCAATATAATTTGGTAGAAAGGTTCTGTTACTGACCGTCTACAACATTTGTTCAAGCCATATTGACTGGATGAAAAACGTGGCAGCCAGGTGGGGCAAACTGACATATTTTAAAATTCTATTCTGATGAAAGTGATTGGCTGATGTTTGACGCCATCAATCCCATTGAACACATATCCATCTTTTTGGCAGCCTTGTGCTTGAACCTTGATTGTTGAAAATAATGCGACAGTGAATAACGTTAGATACGTATGCCAAGCATGAGGTTAAGTACAAATACACACTCAAATCACTGATGAGATAATATACGTATTATGTTGACATTATTTGAAATATCACTAAGTTTTTATATTTTACGGTATCTTGCAACATTGAAACGTTAACCTCTTGTTATCCGTTATATACACCAAAAGTCGTCTGTATAGCATAGTCCCTCTTTTCAATGAAAGCCTAAACATCTACTACCATGTAACTATAAACCATAATGGTAACAACTTGCATAAACACGCGCGTGCTTAATTAACAAACCAGTCTATTTAGATAAAAAGAGAAATTGAAATTTGGTTGCTATGCTCTTTTATAAGTTTAATATTCATAGTATAACCCGAGTAATCATGTTTATAAATGAGTGTGTGTGTGTATATACAACAATTCGAGGACTTCGACATGACTGCACGCCAACACATAGAGGACCTACCTCCATTGTGAGGACTTACACCCGAGTCCTCGAAATAATTTCCTTTATTTCCATTCGTTTTAAGAATTTAAGTCGGTTCCTGTAAAAATCCGAAGGTCCTCAATTTGACAGACACTACAGGTACTCATACACACACTTCGCACATTTTTATTCGTCGCGTGACCATGATGTGTGCTTAAGTAGAATGGTTTCTCCAACATAGAAATATTTGCAATTCTAGGACTAAAGTCTTCTTAATAATACCCAAAACAACCTCCTCATTACGATGCATAAAATCAGGTCTTGTCTAAAATATGCAAATGAAGGTCCTCGTGTTGTGGTCCTCAAACAAATAGGTATAATGGGCAGTTCGTCATCTTATCTTTAAGCATTTCTATACAGTGTAAGACAAATCTGAATAGTATAACATAAAACTGACGTTAAAACAGGTTGTTCGACACTTTCTATATTCCGCTAAGTAGGCTGCTTCACCTAGTCCTCAGAACGTGGTGATATGGCAAGGTCCTCACTACCACATGTATACACGTGTGTGTGCGAGCGAGTGATTGCGCGAATGTGTGAATGTATCAAGTGCATGCAATTTATGTCTTAATACTTAAGTTAATATGTATTAGTTTAAGTCAATAAAATATATCTATCTATCTATATTCGAACAGTGAGGTCCTTGATTTTGCTTCTGACACAATTTACAACAACATAGCTATGACTGTACCATATTATCAAACAGATTTTTAGAACTTTAATAAACGTTTCTCTGTAAATATATTGTTTATTCTTTGATACAGTTCCTATAACACAAACAAATTAACCCTTGCATAGACAAGCGCTAACAAGTTTGAGCTTGGCTATAGGACAAAAGCATATCTGAGATTGTTCGAACAGAGAAACCCCAGATTAACACGTAGCGTTATTAAATGTGTCTGACATGTTTGCCAGCAGCATGTGCGTCGGTTTAGACCCCAAAAAACCGGGCGCCATTGTATAGACCTAGTCACTCTATATAGTATCTCATTTCCTTTGCCAATAAGACGTGTTTTGTTTCTATTTAAATGTCCAGACAAACTGCTATGGCCAGAAGTAGACTGTACAAGGCTCCACGGAGATCTGAAAATGTGACCGTGTGTAGTTGCATCAACCGGATGCATTCAGACTTCAGGATACGATGGCAATTTAAACGTCCAGAATATGTCGTTAATGTTTCCTTTGTGTTAAAACTCAACGGGAACTGTGAGTTACTAACATCTGGTCCGACATCAATGATATTGTCTGCATGCAAAGAGTTTTGAAGGTCACACCAAACCCGAATGTCCAGGATGCCGGTGGTGGATGTCGCCATTAAGCAGCGAATATATAATTTCCTGGTAGTTAAATTGAAAACGTTTGATTCATTAGATTACTATTTTATATTAACCATTTACATGTACAAATCAGTTAACACTTTCCCACATACAACAAATCTGCAGCAGACGACTTTAAAAAACATACCAAAATATTTTTGGAAACTCCCTTTAAATGAAAGTACAATAATTGAATAGAGTTGAAAACATGGTGACAAAAGGAGAAATTGCTCGTTTTCAAAACGCTGTCTGCTGCAGAAGTGTCAAAAAGCGTCTATATAAGGGAAAATGTTAATATGAATGTACGTCGATAGCTGTGTGTTTTACCCGAACAGTTATTAGCGTGGCAAAATTAAGCGAATGAAAACAAACGGAACAACTTGGTATAGACACGGTACCGTCGTTATTGCCTATGGAATGGTGTACGAAGAACAGAGAGAGACGGATAGACAGAGAAAGAGAGTGACAGAGAGAGACATAGAGAGATAGAGGGAGAGGGAGAGAGACAGAGACAGAGAAAGAGAGACAGAGAGACATATATGTGTAAACTGAATCTGGTAAGTAAACGGGAAGAAGGCCCATGTATGTAACATATATGTGTAAACTGAATCTGGTAAGTAAGCGGGCAGTAGGCCCCCTGTATGTAACATATATGTGTAAACTGAATCTGGTAAGTAAACGGGAAGTAGGCTGCCTGTATGTAACATATATGTGTATACTGAATCTGGTAAGTAAACGGGAAGTAGGCCTCCTGTATGTAACATATATGTGTAAACTGAATCTGGTAAGTAAGCGGGCAGTAGGCACCCTGTGTGTAACATATATGTGTAAACTAAATCTGGTAAGTAAACGGGAAGTAGGCCCCCCTGTATGTAACATATATGTGTATACTGAATCTGGTAAGTAAACGGGAAGTAGGCACCCTGTATGTAACATATATGTGTAAACTGAATCTGGTAAGTAAGCGGGCAGTAGGCACCCTGTGTGTAACATATATGTGTAAACTGGATCTGGTAAGTAAGCGGGCAGTAGGCCCCCTGTATGTAACATATATGTGTAAACTGAATCTGGTAAGTAAGCGGGAAGTAGGCACACTGTATGTAACATATATGTATAAACTGGGTCTGGTAAGTAAGCAGGCAGTAGGCACCCTGTATGTAACATATATGTGTAAACTGAATCTGGTAAGTAAGCGGGCAGTAGGCCCCCTGTATGTAACATATTTTTGTAAACTGAATCTGGTAAGTAAGCGGGAAGTAGGCCCCCTGTATGTAACATATATGTGTAAACTGAATCTGGTAAGTAAGCGGGCAGTAAGCCCCCTGTATGTAACATATATGTGTAAACTGAATCTGGTAAGTAAACGGTAAGTAGGCCCCCCTGTATGTAACATATATGTGTATACTGAATCTGGTAAGTAAACGGGAAGTAGGCCCCCCTGTATGTAACATATATGTGTAAACTGAATCTGGTAAGTAAGTGGGCAGTAGGCCCCCCTGTATGTAACATATATGTGTAAACTGAATCTGGTAAGTAAACGGGAAGTAAACCCCCTGTATGTAACATATATTTGTAAACTGAATCAGGTAAGTAAGCGGGCAGTAGGCACCCTGTATGTAACATATATGTGTAAACTGAATCTGGTAAGTAAGCGGGCAGTAGGCCCCCTGTATGTAACATATATGTATGAACTAGATCTGGTAAGTAAGCGGGCATTTGGCACCCTGTATGTAACATATATGTGTAAACTGAATCTGGTAAGTTAGCGGGCAGTAGGCTGCCTGTATGTAACATATATGTGTAAACTGAATCTGGTAAGTAAGCGGGCAGTAGGCACTCTATATGTAACATATATGTGTAAACTGAATCTGGTAAGTAAGCGGGAAGGAGGCCTCCTGTATGTAACATATATGTGTAAACTGAATCAGGTAATTAAGCGGGCATTAGGCATCCTGTATGTAACATATATGTGTAAACTGAATCTGGTAAGTAAGCGGGCAGTAGGCACCCTGTATGTAACATATATGTGTATACTGAATCTGGTAAGTAAGTGGGAAGTAGGCCCCCTGTATGTAACATACATGTGTAAACTGAATCTTGTAAGTAAGCGGGCATTAGGCACCATGTATGTAACATATATGTGTAAACTGAATCTGGTAAGTAAGCGGGAAGTAGGCCCCCTGTATGTAACATATATGTGTAAACTGAATCTGGTAAGTAAGCGAGAAGTAGGCCCCCTGTATGTATCATATATGTGTAAACTGAATATGGTAAGTAAGCGGGCAGTAAGCCCCCTGTATGTAACATATATGTGTAAACTGAATCTGGGAAGTAAACGGTAAGTAGGACCCCCTGTATGTAACATATATGTGTATACTGAATCTGGTAAGTAAACGGGAAGTAGGCCCCCTGTATGTAACATATATGTGTAAATTGAATCTGGTAAGTAAGTGGGCAGTAGGCCCCCTGTATGTAACATATATATTGTAAGTAAGCGGGAAGTAGGCCCCCTGTATGTAACATATATGTGTAAACTGAATCTGGTAAGTAAACGGGAAGTAATCCCCCTGTATGTAACATATATTCGTAAACTGAATCAGGTAAGTAAGCGGGCAGTAGGCACCCTGTATGTAACATATATGTGTAAACTGAATCTGGTAAGTAAGCGGGCAGTAGGCCCCCTGTATGTAACATATGTATAAACTGGATCAGGTAAGTAAGCGGGCAGTAGGCACCCTGTATGTAACATATATGTGTAAACTGAATCTGGTAAGTAAGCGGGCAGTAGGCCCCCTGTATGTAACATATATGTATGAACTAGATCTGGTAAGTAAGCGGGCATTTGGCACCCTGTATGTAACATATATGTGTAAACTGAATCTGGTAAGTTAGCGGGCAGTAGGCTGCCTGTATGTAACATATATGTGTAAACTGAATCTGGTAAGTAAGCGGGCAGTAGGCACTCTATATGTAACATATATGTGTAAACTGAATCTGGTAAGTAAGCGGGAAGGAGGCCTCCTGTATGTAACATATATGTGTAAACTGAATCAGGTAATTAAGCGGGCATTAGGCATCCTGTATGTAACATATATGTGTAAACTGAATCTGGTAAGTAAGCGGGCAGTAGGCACCCTGTATGTAACATATATGTGTATACTGAATCTGGTAAGTAAGTGGGAAGTAGGCCCCCTGTATGTAACATACATGTGTAAACTGAATCTTGTAAGTAAGCGGGCATTAGGCACCATGTATGTAACATATATGTGTAAACTGAATCTGGTAAGTAAGCGGGAAGTAGGCCCCCTGTATGTAACATATATGTGTAAACTGAATCTGGTAAGTAAGCGAGAAGTAGGCCCCCTGTATGTATCATATATGTGTAAACTGAATATGGTAAGTAAGCGGGCAGTAAGCCCCCTGTATGTAACATATATGTGTAAACTGAATCTGGGAAGTAAACGGTAAGTAGGACCCCCTGTATGTAACATATATGTGTATACTGAATCTGGTAAGTAAACGGGAAGTAGGCCCCCTGTATGTAACATATATGTGTAAATTGAATCTGGTAAGTAAGTGGGCAGTAGGCCCCCTGTATGTAACATATATATTGTAAGTAAGCGGGAAGTAGGCCCCCTGTATGTAACATATATGTGTAAACTGAATCTGGTAAGTAAACGGGAAGTAATCCCCCTGTATGTAACATATATTCGTAAACTGAATCAGGTAAGTAAGCGGGCAGTAGGCACCCTGTATGTAACATATATGTGTAAACTGAATCTGGTAAGTAAGCGGGCAGTAGGCCCCCTGTATGTAACATATGTATAAACTGGATCTGGTAAGTAAGCGGGCATTTGGCACCCTGTATGTAACATATATGTGTAAACTGAATCTGGTAGGTAAGCGGGCAGTAGGCTGCCTGTATGTAACATATATGTGTAAACTCAATCTGGTAAGTAAGCGGGCAGTAGGCTGCCTGTATGTAACATATATGTGTAAACTGAATCTGGTAAGTAAGCGGGCAGTAGGCACTCTATATGTAACATATATGTGTAAACTGAATCTGGTAAGTAAGCGGGAAGGAGGCCTCCTGTATGTAACATATATGTGTAAACTGAATCAGGTAATTAAGCGGGCATTAGGCACCCTGTATGTAACATATATGTGTAAACTGAATCTGGTAAGTAAGCGGGCAGTAGGCACCCTGTATGTAACATATATTTGTAAACTGAATCTGGTAAGTAAGCGGAAGTAGGCCCCCCTGTATGTAACATATATGTGTAAACTGAATCTTGTAATTAAGCGGGCATTAGGCACCCTGTATGTAACATATATGTGTAAACTGAATCTGGTAAGTAAGCGGTCAGTAGGCCCCCTGTATGTAACATATATGTGTAAACTGAATCTGGTAAGTAAGCGGGAAGTAGGCCCCCATGTATGTAACATATATGTGTAAACTGAATATGGTAAGTAAACGGGAAGTAGGCCCCCTGTATGTAACATATATGTGTAAACTGAATCTGGTAAGTAAACGGGAAGTAGGCCCCCTGTATGTAACATATATGTGTAAACTGAATCTGGTAAGTAAGCGGGCAGTAGGCCCCCTGTATGTAACATATATGTGTAAACTGAATCTGGTAAGTAAGCGGGAAGATGACCCCATGTATGTAAATTATATAGAGTTTAATTAACATTGTTTTCATGATACGGGATTTAAATCCCAAGTGTAAGAGATTCTTGCGATATAAAAACTCGTGCGCCATAGCGCACGAGTTTTTATATGCAAGAATCTCTTTCACGAGGGATTTAATTCTCAAATCATGAAAACAATGTTTATTAAACTATATATTATATACTCGGCGATAATTTTCGTTTTTAAACGACAATACCACTGTGCAGCTCATTTATTTTTAGCTCAGAAGCGGAGAGATCTGAATGACGTAATCTGCCAGTTTTGCAGTGACGTCACTACGCGCGCACCGACAAATGTGTACATTGATTGAAATAAATGTGTCATGTCGATTCAAGCTCTTATTTGCGGATTTAAAAGTGCAATTGTGGATTATTTAACTGTTCATCATGGAAATAAAGTGTTAATGAGCGAAAACGGAGCTTAAAAGTGTTTAACGATGATTAAAGATTAGATGATTAGAGATTTAAAAAAGTAGTTCCGAAAATCCGGCTAGTGAGCTATATCGCACACTAGGCGATATTGCTCAGTAGACGAAACGCATGTTATAGGTTTACTCAAGTTGGGAAATCTCTATATTTTATCATTGAGTATATATATAATATATGTGTATACTGAATCTTCATTACGATGATTTACTCGAAATACAAACCATCCGTTTTCCGCGAAACTAAACCGTAGCGTATTTATGACAAATCGATATTAAAATCGGATTACATCCGCACGGATTATGGGCTTGACCTGGGTCTAGCATGGACGCAAAACAAAAATGGTTTCGCATATAGCTAGTGCTGTGCCACTATTATTTCTAAGAACAACAAGACGTCCTTTCCAAGTATACCCAGACAGTATTGCTCTTCATCTCTAGTTACGTAACTCAGAAAATGATTCAATAGTATTCTATGATATTTTGTTCAAATCGTCTGCATGTACATGTATATATATATATGTACGATCTTGTTATGTACTCTTTATTTCCTCTTTTACAGAGATTACATAATATGAGAAATGTATAAACGGAATAAATAATGATCAAAGTAGGAACATATATAAAAGAAAGAAAAGAGCAAATGGTGATGATAATCATTGTTGTTATGATGATAGTGGTGACATACATATAAACATAAACATGCACACAGTTATCTAGCTATTGTGCATATTCATGGGGCCCACCAAGTCTAAACAGTATTACAACTTGTACGTCGGACATGTGCAGGTGGAAGACAGAAGTAGTCTTGTCGAAACGAAATACAAGGTGCCAACAACTTATCGTTAACACTGCAAAGTCTAGTGGTTTTGCAATTATTTTAACCCCTTTATAGCTAGCACTTTTACAATATATAATACATAAAGTGACATAACTCTGTATGTAGGAGCAGAGGAGGAAAGGAGACATGACTTATATAAGTTATGTCGATTTTTCTATCTTAGTTCCAATTGCTATAAAAGGGTTGTTTTTACAATAAACAACTTATAGCTGCATGTTCTATTGCAAGAAATCAACCCATTCTGAATAAATATTATCATTAAATTTACATATTTCAGATAATGCATATAATGTATACCTTCATAATGTACGTTAGTTACTATACAAACAAAATAAGAAGATTCGGCAAACAAACATAAATCTTTTTTAAAACAAATTTTACTTTCTCAAGCAGATGTCTTTTCCTACTACTTTAGATAATTATAAGCTTTAACTTTCAGAGTCAAGATATTTATGACTCCAAATAGGCAAAGGACTTTGAAACATCAACTTCGGTTTGAATTTCTGTCCAATCAAATATGAAGTTTAATTAAATTCGTGACCTGACGACGCATTTTGGTTATTCTTGATACTAGATATGATGAAAGTGTAACGACCGTTCTTTATGGCCCTGTCACACTCTTGCGTATCGTTCTAGCGTATGCCAGCAATCGCTGGTATACGCTGACATACGCTAGGGGTACATTAGGCATAGGTTTTATACGTTTCAAGCACGGTCGCATACGCTGGCATACGCTGACATACCCTGGCATACGGCGAGGCAAATAAGTTTAAGCATACCTCAACAATTTGTGCGTATTCGGACTTATGGTTTATTTGCAAAGCAGACGAAATGCATACGCTGAAAACCCTGAAGTTACGCTAGAGGTACGTTTACGCATAGCTATAGTACACTGGTCATACGCTGGCATGAATGTATACCGTACAGCTAGCGTATTGATGGCGCAGGAGTAACGTAGTTCTAACGAATGTCTGACGTATCTGCAACGTATATAGACATCTTGGCGTATGTCTGCCTGACGATTGAGTAACATGTCCAGCGTTTTGATAACATGTATATACACGTCTACTGCAGTAATGCTGCAATGTAGAAAGGTCGCAGCTTATATGGGCACTTTTTTCACGTGATAGCGGCGGTACGCTGGACATGCGCACATCATGATACGCTACTCATTCGCTAGCCATACGCAGACTACGCTGGACATACGATGGCGATACGCTACTCATACGCTACTCATAGGTCCAAAACGGTAAGTATACAAACAATTCTGTATTTTCATTGGCTTATCTTGCGGATGAAAATTAATTTAATTTAACTAATACGTTTCTCTCATACGCACTAGTGTGACAGGGCCATTACACATGCTCCGTGCTCCATAATTT
>JASEVX010000014.1:15350400-15372900 GCA_031761405.1 Serripes groenlandicus | reverse complement strand
ATTTGGAGTTCAGGTGTTTTGTAATTAATCACTCAGGCCCTTCCATTCTCATACGTAATAATTAAAAGGGATACCATTGGGTGTGGGGGGGGGGGGGGGGGGAGGGGGGGGGGGGGGGAACTTTGTTCTGTTCTGACAATACATTGTTTCCATTGATAACATCAGGTGTCGGCTGTTCTATCTTTATCCACATTGTATTTGTTTTGGCAATATTCACGGATTTACACTGACAAACCATTTTGAAATCAGTTTTATATATTATCCCTCTTCCACATACAGAAACTCATCTGATCAAAACTATGCAAAGAGATGGAAACAGATTTGCAAAAGGACACATTGTTAAGACATCCTCTCATTAAGGTGAATAATTATGGCTGTTTATTTGAAAATTCATCCACATGTTAAACATAGCGTAAGCTATGTCTTCTCTCTACGCATAAATTAAACTACAAACACCCATATGCAAATACCAGACGGCGAGTCTATGTATTGAACATAAAGCAGTTTAACAGTGAAGTACATGTACAGCAGCCGGTAACAATTTGCCACAATTTTTCAAAAGGGACAATATTCATGCCGTTAAATTTTTTAATTTCTTACGAGATTAACTCCCTTAGTTTAAGGCAATATTCACTTATATAGATACACTAAATTTGAGCAACTTTTTATGAATAGCACCAGCGACGGCTCCAACGACATTCATTTCGATGTTGCTACTACATTATTATAATTCAACTAGGACTAAATGAATCTTTATGCATCAGACAAATATTCCATTTGGAGACTTTTATTTTTATTTCACACAGAAATAAACAGTGAAACAATCGTTTCCTCTGCAACCATAAGATACATGTTCATGTATACATGTAGAGGTGTTCACTATATAGTTTTAATTTCTTTGGGCGCAAACCAAGCAAAGTCCAGATAAAGAGGCGTTTTCAGCTCTTTTCCCGACATGATCTCTCTTATTATCCATCTAATCCCTATGGTGTGGGTACTCAAAAGAATCGTCTCACTGAAACGATTCTTTTGGGTACCCACAACATAGGGTTTCAGGGTCAAATAAGGATTTTAGAACATTTAAAACGCCCCATTATCTAGAGCTCTGGGGCCCGTTTTATCAAAAAAGTCGGATCTCAGCTACGACCTGACGTAAGTTTTGAAGTTACGATCGGTCTTAAGACCGTTTTATAAACGAGGTCGTAACTTCAAAGTCGCAGCTAAGATTTTAAAAGTCGTAAGTCTATTTATAACTGCGAGCCAGTCTAAATATCAGCTTCCGGTTTTGCGACAACAACAATAAAAGCTGTCTGCAATCACCTCGTAAAACGTAAACATGCCTCAAATTTCGATACGAAGTCTACACAGACGTTTAATGATGACAAATAGTTAATACGGACAGTGTTCACGGTAATGTACACGATTAAAATATTTTGTATCGCCTGCTGATTCATAAAATCTGAGGTTGAACGCTTCGTATTGTGAAACTGAAAATGTAATCGGCTTAATTTTTCACTGCTGTTCTTCCTTGTCTTTAGTACATTGTTATTGATAATTTTAGTTCAATGGGGCTATACTATTTACTACTGAGAACAAAATTCTGATCCTAAAATGTCGAAGGTTAAATTTACAAGGACGTAGGACGTAGAGTCTAGTAGAGAACAAAATGTGACCTTTGCTATTCCAAGCTCAGACATTTACTTACAGCATTTTACTTTGATCTTACCAGGGATGTTTCTGGTGTAACCAGAGACATTTGCAAATGTTTTGTGTCTTTCCTGTCGTGATATAGTGACACTTCTATGTAGTCTGAGTATTGACAAGTGAAATATATTTATTAACTTTCTTATGTGCAATTAATAAGCTTATTTCCTACAGTTTTTCATGTATAAAACTCATACTGTCAATTTAATTATTTCAGGGTCACGTGGTTCCCAATAAGCAGCAGAAGTGTGCACTGTATCAAGTATGATGGCCCAGGAAAAAACAATGGTGAAGATTCAAACAACTGTACTTAGAAACTCTGTAAAATGTCAATATTGCTTTCATACACTATTTTGAAGTGTCTCTTATACTTTTGAGAACTCTGAATAAATTTGTTTTCAATAATCCTGGAAATTACTCAAACAATCAGTTTCTCATTTGCTATCAATGTTTTCTACACTGCTTTCATATTAGAAAAGCTATGTAGAATTTCTGTTGAATTTCTGTTACTTCATTTTGAAAGATTTTCTGAAATATATATTTCTCCATGGTTTGTGGTAGGTTTCTAGGTTTTAATTCCATTATACATTTTATTTTATTTATTACATGTATTCTTTGATTTTCAGTGTGCATATATTCTCATTCAATTTCATCATGGTAGCTCAGTCGATAGCGACGCGGGCTGTCAAGCCAGGGGTTGTGAGTTTGAATCCCAGCTCGGCCAACATTCTCTCCGACGTTTGAGAAAAGTCATTGTGTCATGCGTCATTCGTCTTTCACCAATGGGCTTACAGTCTATGTGGATTAGCAGCTATTTGCTTGGAAAGTATGTTGTGTTGAGTACTGGTATAAGAAAGCTACGAATAGAGTGAGAAGGTGAACTGGCTGTCGATATATGACTGAACAATTATTGAAAACGGCGTTAATGTTTAAACCCCAATCAATCAATCAATCTTTAATCACTCACAAAATGTATATGGAATTTAGTCTCTTGACCCTTTCCACATTCAGTAAATCTGCAGCAGAACACAAATATAGCAATCTTTTATTTATGAAAGTTGAATTATTGAATAGAGGACAAAACATTGCCGCAAAAGGAGACATTACTCATTATGAGCATTTTTTCCATTTCCCGCCTAGTTTTTCAAAATTAGTCCGTTGCAATGGCGTCTTATGTCGTCTGTATCAGGGTGAGGGTTAATTATGTCCCCTATATAATTCGTCCGGAAATTGTTAAATTGTCAAATGCATTCATACATGTATGCTGATGGATTGTACATATTTTTTGCTAAAATAAATATATATATATATATTGATTCTGAAACAGACATCTTCTAGTAGGTAAATATAGGAAATCTCTCTTAATAACAGTGCATTTTTAGAATAAATTCGGAAACATTGTTTGAAAAAGAGAAATTGCTCTGTCTGTCTCATAACCCTTTCCCACTTGCAGACGCATTTCGATGCATCTGCAGCAAATGACTTTTGAAAACAATGTGGAAAATGGAAATTGCTCATAATGAACAATTTCTCCATTTGCCACAATATTTTAAACTCTATTCAATAATTACATCATCATTTGTATATATTTTCCATACTTTTGCCTAGCTGTTTTCAAAGTCATCTGCTGCATATTTCCTGTATATGGGAAAAGGATAATGAGCAATTTCTTCTTTTACTACACCACAGTGGTTAGCGTGTCAGACTCATGAATGGGAGACCACGGTTCAATCACCGATTTGTTCATACAAAAAACTTTAAAAATGATAGAATTCGCTTCCCTCTTTGGTGATCATGTTTTAGGAGATAACATTACAACTGATGCACTATTGTCAGGAAAAGCTTACCAGCTGTACTGGTAATATATCCAGGAAACGCTGTGATGTGCATGAACAATTTTGAAAGTGGCATAAAACACCATTGAAAGAAACAATCCTTTTCCTACAATGTTTTAAAATGTTATCAGCTGCAAATATTTCAAAATATCGTCTGCACGGTGGAGAAGGTAAAGACTTTATTTTAACAAATACCCATATTTAACCATCTTAAACAATTAACATTCTCTTTTTTTCCCAAGGAGATGATATCTTGAAACAGTCATATTAACAGGCTTCTCAGTTGATATATTCCATTTGTACAACACATATGAAATTTTGCTGTAAATATGTTAATAAAGAAATTTCTCTTGAACACAAAACATATTTTCTTTCTTGGTCTGATGGAATACATTGTATTTGAGACTAACTCTTTTCCCTGATAGAACCCAATTTGACACCTCTGCAACAGATAATATTGTTGAAAAAGAGGGACTTGTTGGACAATTTGTCTTTTTCTTTCAATGTTTAATGCTACTATTACTAAAACCTTTTTTAACCCTTTCGAAAATAAGGCGCATATTGAAGTATCTGCAGCAGACGACAACATTTGAATTGTGGCAAAAGGAGAAATTAATGAAATGTATTCATTAAATGTACTTTCATTTGTGTAATTTTTTACCGAGACATTTTCAATGTCATACGAAGATATGATGTATGAAGGAATGGGTAAGTTGTGTCGCCAATGAATGTGGAGTGAGACATAGCAGTCACTTTTCACCCTGTTTCACAAAACTTCAATTGCTTTAGGACAGGATATAGCATGATAAAGTAACTATATATTGTGCTTCATTGTTAAAATATTAAAAATTACATGATAAAAAGTTAATGACAAAATGTGACATACATTCATTGCAATATTCAGGTGACTTCAACTTGTAAACTCATAATTGAGCATCAATGTAAGATATTTGGAGAGATATGCATACTGAATTTCATTAATATGGTTTAATTAATTTTATTCAAAATTTGTCAAAATAAAAGTACAGTACATGCATCCAGTGCGAATATCAATGTGTATCTTTGTCTTCATTATAGCCCTTTCCTCATACAAATGCATTTTGAAAAGGAGCAATTTCTCATATTTGCTTTAAACTACATACCAAATAACCTGTAATCTTTCATTTATAGATATTTTCCAGTTTTGCATATGTTTTCAAACCACTCTGCTTTAAATGTATTGCATGTTTTTCCAAGGGTGTTTTATACTGTCATACAGACACACTTTGACACCTCTGAAGTAAACGAAATTTGAAAATTTGAAAATATTGTGACAAAAACAAATTGCCCGAAATGAGCAATTTCACGTTTTGCCACAATGTTTTCAACTTTCTTTCCTATAAAAAAATATTCAATGTTTTTGACTAGATGTATTCAAATTGGTCAGCTGTATGGGGGAAAGGGTTAACCAAATACATGTTTTATATCTTGAGAAATAAGGATATCCATAAAATAGGATGAACCATATTTAAATTCAATTTCATATAAATTTATGATTTTCAAATAGTAAAATCCGAAAATTAAACAGCATTTGAAAAATGACATTTAAATAAGGCAATCCTTAACAAGTATTGGAAAGCCAATCTATCGAGCTGGCTTTATTATTTTTTTCAGAGGTTTACCAAAGGATTAATTCATTTATTTCTTCTTCTGTCCCAATGATTTAAACTTTATTCAATATGTGTATGGGTAAAAGTACACGTTGGCTTTTGTAAACAGTATAGATCCATGTCAGACTGTGTATGGGTAAAGATACACGTTGACTTTTGTAAACAGTATAGATCCATGTCAGACTGTGTATGGGTAAAGATACACGTTGACTTTTGTAAACAGTATAGATCCATGTCAGACTGTGTATGGGTAAAAGTACACGTTGGCTTTTGTAAACAGTATAGATCCATGTCAGACTGTGTATGGGTAAAAGTACACGTTGGCTTTTGTAAACAGTATAGATCCATGTCAGACTGTGTATGGGTAAAAGTACACGTTGGCTTTTGTAAACAGTATAGATCCATGTCAGACTGTGTATGGGTAAAGATACACGTTGACTTTTGTAAACAGTATAGATCCATGTCAGACTGTGTATGGGTAAAGATACACGTTGACTTTTGTAAACAGTATAGATCCATGTCAGACTGTGTATGGGTAAAGATACACGTTGACTTTTGTAAACAGTATAGATCCATGTCAGACTGTGTATGGGTAAAGATACACGTTGACTTTTGTAAACAGTATAGGTCCATGTCAGACTGTGTATGGGTAAAGATACACGTTGACTTTTGTAAACAGTATAGATCCATGTCAGACTGTGTATGGGTAAAGATACACGTTGACTTTTGTAAACAGTATAGATCCATGTCAGACTGTGTATGGGTAAAGATACACGTTGACTTTTGTAAACAGTATAGATCCATGTCAGACTGTGTATGGGTAAAAGTACACGTTGGCTTTTGTAAACAGTATATATCCATGTCAGACTGTGTATGGGTAAAAGTACACGTTGGCTTTTGTAAACAGTATAGATCCATGTCAGACTGTGTATGGGTAAAGATACACGTTGACTTTTGTAAACAGTATAGATCCATGTCAGACTGTGTATGGGTAAAGATACACGTTGACTTTTGTAAACAGTATAGATCCAGGTCAGTCTGTGTATGGGTAAAGATACACGTTGACTTTTGTAAACAGTATAGATCCAGGTCGGTCTGCGTATGGGTAAAGATACACGTTGACTTTTGTAAACAGTATAGATCCATGTCAGACTGGAGGTACATGTTGACTTTTGTAAACAGTATAGATCCATGTCAGACTGTGTATGGGTAAAGATACATGTTGACTTTTGTAAACAGTATAGATCCATGTCAGACTGTGTATGGGTAAAGGTACACGTTGACTTTTGTATACAGTATAGATCCATGTCAGACTGTGTATTGGTAAAAGTACACGTTGGCTTTTGTAAACAGTATAGATCCATGTCAGACTGTGTATGGGTAAAAGTACACGTTGGCTTTTGTAAACAGTATAGATCCATGTCAGACTGTGTATGGGTAAAAGTACACGTTGGCTTTTGTAAACAGTATAGATCCATGTCAGACTGTGTATGGGTAAAGATACACGTTGACTTTTGTAAACAGTATAGATCCATGTCAGACTGTGTATGGGTAAAGATACACGTTGACTTTTGTAAACAGTATAGATCCATGTCAGACTGTGTATGGGTAAAGATAAACGTTGACTTTTGTAAACAGTATAGATCCATGTCAGACTGTGTATGGGTAAAGATACACGTTGACTTTTGTAAACAGTATAGATCCATGTCAGACTGTGTATGGGTAAAGATACACGTTGACTTTTGTAAACAGTATAGATCCATGTCAGACTGTGTATGGGTAAAGATACACGTTGACTTTTGTAAACAGTATAGATCCATGTCAGACTGTGTATGGGTAAAGATACACGTTGACTTTTGTAAACAGTATAGATCCATGTCAGACTGTGTATGGGTAAAAGTACACGTTGGCTTTTGTAAACAGTATATATCCATGTCAGACTGTGTATGGCTAAAAGTACACGTTGGCTTTTGTAAACAGTATAGATCCATGTCAGACTGTGTATGGGTAAAGATACACGTTGACTTTTGTAAACAGTATAGATCCATGTCAGACTGTGTATGGGTAAAGATACACGTTGACTTTTGTAAACAGTATAGATCCAGGTCAGTCTGTGTATGGGTAAAGATACACGTTGACTTTTGTAAACAGTATAGATCCAGGTCGGTCTGCGTATGGGTAAAGATACACGTTGACTTTTGTAAACAGTATAGATCCATGTCAGACTGGAGGTACATGTTGACTTTTGTAAACAGTATAGATCCATGTCAGACTGTGTATGGGTAAAGATACATGTTGACTTTTGTAAACAGTATAGATCCATGTCAGACTGTGTATGGGTAAAGGTACACGTTGACTTTTGTATACAGTATAGATCCAGGTCAGACTGTGTATGGGTAAAGATACACGTTGACTTTTGTAAACAGTATAGATCCATGTCAGCCTGTGTATGGGTAAAGGTACACGTAGACTTTTGTAAACAGTATAGATCCAGGTCAGTCTGTACATGGATAAAGGTACACGTTGGCTTTTTTAACAGTATAGATCCAGGTCAGTCTGTGCATGGGTAAAGGTACATGATGGTTTTTGTAAACAGTATAGATCCATGTCAGCCTGTGTATGGGTAAAGGTACACGTTGACTTTTGTATACAGTATAGATCCAGGTCAGTCTGTGCATAGGTAAAGGTACATGATGGCTTTTGTAAACAGTATAGATCCATGTCATCCTGTGTATGGGTAAAGGTACACGTTGACTTTTGTATACAGTATAGATCCAGGTCAGTCTGTGTATGGGTAAAGGTACATGATGGCTTTTGTAAACAGTATAGATCCAGGTCAGTATGTGCATGGGTAAAGGTACATGATGGCTTTTGTAAACAGTATAGATCCAGGTCAGTCTGTACATAGGTAAAGGTACACGATGTATTTTGTAAACAGTATAGATCCAGGTCAGTCTGTAACTGGGTAAAGGTACACGACGGTGACGTTGGCTTTTGTGAACAGTATAGATCAAGGTCAGCCTGTGCATGGGTAAAGGTACATGATGCATTTTGTAAACAGTATAGATCCATGTCAGCCTGTGCATGTGTAAAAGTACACGTTGGCTTTTGTAAACAGTATAGATCCAGGTCAGTCTGTACATGGGTAAAGGTACACGTTGACTTTTGTAAACAGTATAGATCCAGGTCAGCCTGTGTATGGGTAAAAGTACACGTTGGCTTTTGTAAACAGTATAGATCCAGGTCAGCCTGTGTAAGGGTAAAGGTACACGTTGGCTTTTTTAACAGTATAGATCCAGGTCAGTCTGTGCATGGGTAAAGGTACATGATGGCTTTTGTAAACAGTATAGATCCAGGTCAGCCTGTGTATGGGTAAAATTACACGTTGGCTTTTGTAAACAGTATAGATCCAGGTCAGCCTGTGTATGGGTAAAGGTACACGTTGGCTTTTTTAACAGTATAGATCCATGTCAGTCTGTGCATGGGTAAAGGTACATGATGGCTTTTGTAAACAGTATAGATCCAGGTCAGTCCGTACATGGGTAAAGGTACACGTTGACTTTTGTAAACAGTATAGATCCATGTCAGTCTGTGTATGGGTAAAAGTTCACGTTGGCTTTTGTAAACAGTATAGATCCAGGTCAGTTTGTGTATGGGTAAAAGTACACGTTGGCTTTTGTAAACAGTATAGATCCAGGTCAGTCTGTGTATGGGTAAAAGTACACGTTGGCTTTTGTAAACAGTATAGATCCAGGTCAGTCTGTACATCGGTAAAGGTACACGATGTATTTTGTAAACAGTATAGATCCAGGTCAGTCTGTGCATGGGTAAATGTACACGTTGACTTTTGTAAACAGTATAGATCCATGTCAGTCTGTGTATGGGTAAAAGTACACGTTGGCTTTTGTAAACAGTATATATCCAGGTCAGTCTGTACATCGGTAAAGGTATACGTTGTATTTTGTAAACAGTATAGATCCATGTCAATCTGTGTATGGGTAAAAGTACACGTTGGCTTTTGTAAACAGTATATATCCAGGTCAGTCTGTGTATGGGTAAAGGTACACGATGTATTTTGTAAACAGTATAGATCCAGGTCAGTCTGTGCATGGGTAAAGGTACATGATGTATTTTGTAAACAGTATAGATCCATGTCAGTCTGTGTATGGGTAAAGTACACGTTGGCTTTTGTAAACAGTATAGATCCACGTCAGTCTGTACATAGGTAAAGGTACACGTTGACGTTTGTAAACAGTATAGATCCAGGTCAGCCTGTGTATGGGTAAAGGTACACGTTGGCTTTTTTAACAGTATAGATCCAGGTCAGTCTGTGCATGGGTAAAGGTACATGATGGCTTTTGTAAACAGTATAGATCCAGGTCAGCCTGTGCATGGGTAAAGGTACATGATGGCTTTTGTGAACAGTATATATCCAGGTCAGTCTGTGTATGGGTAAAAGTACACGTTGTCTTTTGTGAACAGTATAGATCCAGGTCAGTCTGTACATCGGTAAAGGTACACGATGTATTTTGTAAACAGTATAGATCCATGTCAATCTGTGTATGGGTAAAAGTACACGTTGGCTTTTGTAAACAGTATATATCCAGGTCAGTCTGTGTATGGGTAAAGGTACACGATGTATTTTGTAAACAGTATAGATCCAGGTCAGTCTGTGCATGGGTAAAGGTACATGATGTATTTTGTAAACAGTATAGATCCATGTCAGTCTGTGTATGGGTAAAGTACACGTTGGCTTTTGTAAACAGTATAGATCCACGTCAGTCTGTACATAGGTAAAGGTACACGTTGACGTTTGTAAACAGTATAGATCCAGGTCAGCCTGTGTATGGGTAAAGGTACACGTTGGCTTTTTTAACAGTATAGATCCAGGTCAGTCTGTGCATGGGTAAAGGTACATGATGGCTTTTGTAAACAGTATAGATCCAGGTCAGCCTGTGCATGGGTAAAGGTACATGATGGCTTTTGTGAACAGTATATATCCAGGTCAGTCTGTGTATGGGTAAAAGTACACGTTGGCTTTTGTGAACAGTATATATCCAGGTCAGTCTGTGTAAGGGTAAAAGTAAACGTTGGCTTTTGTGAACAGTATAGATCCAGGTCAGTCTGTGTAAGGGTAAAAGTACACGTTGGCTTTTGTAAACAGTATAGATCCATGTCAGTCTGTGTATGGGTAAAGGTACACGATGTATTTTGTAAACAGTATAGATCCAGGTCAGTCTGTGTAGGTGGTAAAAGTACACGTTGGCTTTTGTAAACAGTATAGATCCAGGTCAGTCTGTGTATGGGTAAAGGTACACGATGTATTTTGTAAACAATATAGATCCAGGTCAGTCTGTGTATGGGTAAAGGTACACGATGGCTTTTGTAAACAGTATAGATCCAGGTCAGTCTGTACATAGGTAAAGGTACACGATGTATTTTGTAAACAGTATAGATCCAGGTCAGTATGTGCATGGGTAAAGGTACACGATGTATTTTGTAAACAGTATAGATCCAGGTCAGTCTGTACATGGGTAAAGGTACACGCTGACTTTTGTAAACAGTATAGATCCAGGTCAGTCTGTACATGGGTAAAGGTACACGCTGACTTTTGTAAACAGTATATATCCAGATCAGTCTGTATATGGGATAAGGTACACTTTGGCTTTTGTGAACAGTATAGATCCACGACAGTCTGTACATGGGTAAAGGTACACGTTGACTTTTGTAAACAGTATAGATCCAGGTCAGTCTGTACATGGGTAAAGGTACACGTTGACTTTTGTAAACAGTATATATCCAGATCAGTATGTATATGGGTAAAGGTACACTTTGGCTTTTGTGAACAATATAGATCCAGGTCAGACTGTGTATGGGTAAAAGTACACGTTGGCTTTTGTAAACAGTATAGATCCAGGTCAGTCTGTGTATGGGTAAAGGTACAGGATGCCTTTTGTAAACAGTATAGATCCAGGTCAGTCTGTGTATGGGTAAAGGTACATGATGGCTTTAGTAAACAGTATATATCCAGGTCAGTCTGTACATGGGTAAAGGTACACTTTGGCTTTTGTAAACAGTATAGATCCAGGTCAGTCTGTGCATGGGTAAAGGTACACATTGGCTTTTGTAAACAGTATAGATCCAGGTCAGTATGTGCATGGGTAAAGGTACACGTTGGCTTTTGTGAACAGTATAGATCCAGGTCAGTCTGTGCATGGGTAAAGGTACACGTTGGCTTTTGTAAACAGTATAGATCCAGGTCAGTATGTGCATGGGTAAAGGTACACGTTGGCTTTTGTGAACAGTATATATACAGGTCAGTCTGTATATGGGTAAAGGTATACGTTGGCTTTTGTAAACAGTATAGATTCAGATTAGCCTGTGTATCCGAACAGTCCGATCAAGATGTACACTGTTCACATATCACTCATACAAGCGTGTTAGAAGAGTCAGTCAAGTTGTGTAGATGCTGATCAGACTGAGCTTGGGGACACAATGATTTGAACAAGCACAGAACACTTGTACATTTGTATATTTTTCTAATGAGCCGGATCAATGAATGTTTTATCCTCTCAGTTACACGGTACCAGCACGGCGATTCGGGCCCTTGTGGGCTTCTATGCAATGCTTGAAGTAATTTGTACCAGGGACGTCTTTGTAAATAACGTCTCTGTCTACATTCTTCAGGGGTTTTCTGGCCAACTATAATTCACAATGTCAATAAAAACAATATATTCATTAAACAAAACGAAACGAAAACCGAAAAAGATTCCAATAACGTTTAGAACTATTTTATTACAATTAAAAATATCAAGTTCAATATTTTATTTAATTATTTATTTAACAGCAATAGTCGAGTATTTCTAATTCATAATACGAAAAAAATAAACCCACTTAAATGGGTTTGTTCTCTCATACGCAGAAAAATAATTCAATAACCTATGTTATTATATACCTACTATGAATCAAAGTATTTGATTGGACGAGAAGCAGTCACGTGTGATTCAATAAAAAATGACTATTTGACTCCTTTTCGCTTTTATTCTAAAATTCAGGTCCAATAGTCCATTTTCGAGTCAATAGTTCATCTGTTACATATCACGCGCGTCTAAAAGGTGACGTTATTGTTTGAAATGACGTCATGCACGTGCATAACCGACATTTTAATGCGCATGCCATGTAACAGTATACTGCATTCTTCCTGCATTTTCAATAATAATCATGTATTTATGTGAGAATCTACATTTATGTTACATACATTTACCGAATTAAAATGATGACAGCAATGTAATAAATAAACTAGTTAAAATATGCGTTTTTCATGAAGATATATAATAAAACAGCTATTTACTCCTTTTGAGTTCAAGGTGAAAAACTATTCTTCCAAGTGAATGACTATTGACCCGAAATAGAGAACTATTCTTCGTCTCGGTCAATAGTTCTCTATTTCGGGTCAATAGTCATTCACTTGGAAGAATAGTTTTTCACTATTGACCTCAAGAGGAGTAAATAGCTGTATAAAACTAACTTGCTGAACTGACCATGACCCGAATTCGCCGAAGGGGACCGCCATTTTTGACAGGTTTAAGTAGAGGTCATGCAAACAACACGGTTTGACAATCATCGTCATCTAGTCAATCATTTTTAAAATCGATATGTATAGGTATACAAGAGAAAGTTGATGCAAGGCATCAATGTCGCCGGAAAAGACTGCATTGATTTATTTATGTATTCTTGACTTTCCTTAGTCTATTCAAACATAAGGAACGTTGAAATGAAAACATTTGCTTATAAATTTTATATTCATAACTATACATTAGGGTATCTATAACAAATTAACGAAATGTGTACACATTTATCTTGGCTTAATTTAATTTTGCTGTTGTTACTTATTTAAATAATAGTATTCATTCATATAATTCAATGTTTGTCAATCTTATTCGAATCACAAGGTAAATATCCTGGTATTGCTTTAAAGGGAGGTAATTTGAAGTAAACAAAAGTCTTCAAAAGGAGAAATATATCAGCATTACCGTCTACAGTTTAAATTGTTCTATTGTTTGTGGATTTAAAAATGTTCTTTTTTTCTTATTTCTACATGTACAACGAAATATTGCGGCTTCTCTTTGACGCTTTGCGTCAAACATTCGTCTTGTACTTGTCTAAAATAAAATAATATCACTCGCTTTTTCATATCGAAATGCGCATGCGCGAAAATCGATGTTAAAGGTCACGAAACTACACAACAGAATAGGGTCTATATTTAGCTTAGAAACAGTTCCTACTTTAGATATTCATGGATTAACATTATTAAATGAATTCTACACAAATCAAGACATCTCTTTGAACATGAAAACAACATTTAGTAAGTTAAAATTGCTATTAAAAGGAGAATCCGAAATTGACCTCAATGATGACACATAAGAGTCTGCATTAGGGGGTGTTGGTTCACGTCTTGAAGGGACCACTTTTGTCTTCGTAAATAAGACAAAAAACTTAAATGCGAGTGAAATAAAAAAAACTGCAAACATTAAAAAATCGGAATATTTATTTCATTGTAGATGTGTCATTTATTAGTGTTCGTAAACAACCACAATTGTAATATGTTCAAATCATCTAGATTTGTTTCTTTCTAATAATAAGCCGCCCTCCCATGTGATTTCAGAAAAGCTATTAAAAATAGAAGTCGCGGGCTTCTGCCCGGCGACTAATAAATGAGTAATAATTTCCGTTCACTTATATTCTTACGAAATAATTTATAAAATATGACATTGAGGGTATAAATAGAGGATCTTACATGAGTGCTTATTTGTTATTGTTTTTATGAAACGAGTCGACTGAAATAATATGACGCGAGGCTCTGCCGAGCGTCATATTCGTTTCAGTCGACGAGTTTCATAAAAACAATATCAAATAAGCCCGAATGTAAGATTCTAGTTATCACATAACACCATAAAAAGATTGTTTTCAATCTTTAAATCGATCTTTCTTCGTCCTCATATAAACAGTGACCGAAGTTCACCCCGAAGTTCACCCCGAAGTTCAAATGCATACTTCCACTGTAAAATGTAGTCCTTATTAATAACCTTTTGATTTTATACAAAATTAGCAACAAGGCACTTATAACATTTCATTTATCTAGATTTAGTCTCTTTAAACAATATTTTTAATAAATGCCGAAATTCAGAACAATTGTAAACATTATGGTGTCATGTAAAGTGACGTCACACTGGAGTGACGTCACATACGTGCTGTGAGTCGGCTATTTATGTAACTAGTTTTATTATATGCCTGTACATTTTCCGGTGGAAATACATGCAGATTGACATGCGCAAATACACCACGACAGATTAAAATGCCGTATCTACATGCGGTGTAAATACAAGATTGTGACGTCAGACAGTGCGCGGAATACTTTCAGCGAGGTATCCCCAATAAACAATGTATTGAATCTGTATATTTAATAGTTTTTTCGCTCTTCATAGATCGTAGGTATATAATAAAAGGAATATTACGTTGCGGGAGCGATAAATGGGTACGTATTGCACGACTCGTAGCGTGGGAAATTCATATCTTACTCGACCTTCGGTCTCGTAAGATATCGATTTTTCCACGCTACTTGTCGTGCAATACAAACCCTTTTATCGCTCCCGCAACGTAATATTTCGTATATATATGATATGTATGTCACTGCTTTATGTCACTCCTGGAGTGCAAGTTATGTGATAAAATAGTTTATGTTTATTTATCATGTTTATTCGTAGCCTCATAACAGACGACGACAATACGAATGCCAAATATTAAGTTGTCATGTGCAAAAAAAAAAAAATTAAACATTATAATCGTCAAGTAAATAAAAAAAAATTAAATCGATATTACTGGACATAGAATGCAGTATAATTTTCTTGTTTAAACCGTATATATATACAGTGTGTGTATACCGCGTGACTTTGACGTCACAAATGCTACGGTTGACAGAAATATTTACCTCGGCTTAGAAAGTTAAAACAAAGGTTATTTCTTCATCATTTTTAATAAAACATGGCGCAGTCTACGCCGCTTACAGAGCCCTATCTATGGTTTTTCAACTGAGTTTGATTAGTGGTTTAGTTTCTTCAAACACTTCGATGAAGCTTTTCTGGATTTTGAGAACAGGTTCGTCGAAGTGTTTGAAAAAAAACTAGACCACCAATCAAACTCTTGTAAACAGCAGGAGATAGGACATTGTAAGCGGCGTAGACTGCGCCATGTTTCATTAAAAAGGGTGAAGAAATAAAAAAGTTATCATTGTTTTTACCCTCTTATCAAGAGCAATTATTGCTGTCTGACCATGCAAATATGACGTCAAAAGTCACGTGGTATACACACACGGATATAGCTAGCACATATATATATGAGCCGTTCCACGAGACAACCTAACACTATGGACTAATCAATAGCGACACATTCCGTCTCAGGATTTAAAGTCCTATCAGTTAAATCAGACAATTTTTTAAAACAAAATTTCGAAAGGTAGGTTTTCAGGTGACGTGATCACGTGATCAATTCGTGAAGGCGATTATCTACAACAGCTCTTTAAATAAATATTTGTTTTTGAGATAACTATTGATTTTACTTCGATCCCTACATATTTGATCCCATACATAACACCTTTATCTCGGTTACGCTTATTGAACTAGAAAACATACATTAAAGTGTTCCTGATAGGATAGTTATATATATACTCTTCTACTTCGGAATAATAATGGCATACATTAACAAATACTTGGAAACATCTGAAGTCAAATAATGACATACGTTGACAAATATTCGTCTACTTAGGAAACATCTGAAGTCAAATAATGACATTCGTTGACAAATATTCTTCTACTTTGGAAACATCTGAAGTAAAATAATGACATACGTTGACAAATATTCGTCTACTTCGGAAACATCTGAAGTAAACTAATGGATAATGCTATGATGTATTGGGTTTAACGCCGTTCTCAACAATTTTTTTCAACCATACAACGGCGGCCAGTTCGTTCACTCACTCGTTTCTTTCCTGGCTTTCTCTTACCGCGTACTCCACACAACATATGTTGTTGCAAAGCAACTAGCTGCTTTTATAAATAGACTGCTGATGCGAGCTCGGGTTTGAACTCACACTATTGATTATAGTTTAACTTGTTGTAACTTCTAGACGCATGTTGACGCATTTTTGAATACATCTTGACACATGGAGATTTTGCTATTATAAGAAATTTCTCCGGTTGCCAGAATGAAGCTAGTGTCATTAAGCCAGGGGTTATTAGTTCGAATCCTAGCTCGGCCAACATGTTTTCCGACGTTTGACAAAAGTCAATGTGACATGCGTCATTCGTCTTTCACCAATGGACTGTTTAACAGTCCATGTGGAAATGCAGGTGTGGTAAAACCAGGAAAAGCATCTTTAGGTGAACTGGTCGCCGTGATATGGCTGAAAAATTATTTAAAACGGCGTGGAAGACGAATGACGCTTGTCACAGTGACTTTTATCCAATGTCGGAAATAATATTGGGCCGTACTGGGGTTCGAACTCACAACCCCTTGATTAACAGCCCGTCGCGTCGCTTCCGAATGATTTACCGGAAAACAAACGATCGCGGTTCGACTTTCGGATCTAAATGCATCTGCGTACAGTGAAGACTTAGGGGAGCATGTGCTTCTGCGTAGTTTCATTGCAGTCTTCATCGTCAGCATGTATGTTTTATAAATACATAAGCGCACCTTCTCACAACATTCTGGAAGTGTAGGCCGACATGTTTTATGTCAATATGTCTTGTTATGATGTCAAACATATCTGCAGCAGACAATTTTGAAATTAGCTTAGCAAACTATGGCAAAAATCTAAAAATGAGTGTAAAATTATTGAAATTAAAATTGAAAACAATGTGGCAAAAGTGGCAAATTGCTCGGGTTTTTTCCAAGCAATTACATTAGCTGTATGTTTATTATATAAGATGTAATCGGTGTCAGCTTATTGAACAATCCTTAGGTTAACGATGTCATGCTGTTCAATAGATGACATGGTATACCATGCTCCTTTGTGGTATGAGGTTATGCTATTCAATAAAACGGACTGATCACATGGGATTCTCCTTATCATTGTTTCCTACTATGTAAAATATATGATAATAAATATGTTTAAACTAACCAGACGCTTGCTTGTTTGAGTTATATATTGTGATCACGACTCGTATCAGTCAGATGGCTCCGACGGTGCGAGAAGATAAAAATGAACACAAAGTATAAACAATGAAATTTTAATGAGTCACATTGGCCGCGATTACGTATAGTATAGACTATTTATTGTGTTTGAATGTTGTACCAACTTACTTGTGTTTTTTACTTTAATTTTATGGAAGAAATATGGATAAATTAGGTACATGTAGGTATTCAAAGTATTATATCACAAATAATATATGTTAGCGGTGGGGTATGCGAAATTCGCGTTAATGTTAAATGCAGGAATTTATCATGAAGAGTAGCGTCTTTTACATTAGTGGACTCTATTAATACTAACCACACATTCATTTTGATGACGGAATAAAACAAAAAAAATCTGCAAAAGCATTTCTTTTTTTTTTTCCGAAAAGCTACTCAACATTCCAATAAAGAAAAACGAGCGACGCTCTGTGAACAACCAATCTGAAGGCTTGTGTGGTCAGTGTAGACCCAGATCACCCGCAGTTTCACGGTTTTTGTATCTTCTCTGTTTACTAATAACTTAAAGAAGCATCCACGAAGCCTCTGCTTAATAGTGTAGACTTATATCGCATGGCCTCGGGTGCGGGAGGTCGTTGGTTCGTTCCCCGGCCGGGTCATCCCAAAGACTTTTAAAAATGATAGCAATGGCTGCCCTCCTTGGCGCTCTGTGTTACCGGCGGGGATAGCATTACGATTGACTGGCTGTTGTTAGGATAAATGGACTAGGAAACGCCGTGATATGACTGAACAATTGTTGATAGCGGTGTTAAACACCGAATAAACAATCAATCAATTTATATCAGATGGCGTGGTAATCCGAGACTTCTCTGACCATAAAAGCCTTTTTTTTTTTTTCTTTTTTTTTTCGTGCGGCTTATCCCGTTAATAAAAGAAAAAGAAGGCTTTTAGTGTCAGAGAAGTCTCGGATTAATGGCGTGGATGTGCACATTGATCATTTTCTACACATGGCAAAAAGTATGTAATGCTGGTTTTTCGTAGAGTACTTGTTCGCATAATATCGCGGAGATCGAAGGGCAAAATTCTTCCGTTCATATTATATCGCGCGTTTGGGGGAGGAGGGGCAGATGTAATGTATATAAAACAAAAGAAAAATGGAAAGTAAAATCCCAATAAAACGAAAGTTAAATGCACATAATTTCACATTTTACGACATTGACGCGCCTTTGAATGGAGTAATTTACAACAAAGTAAATACACATATATAAACACGAGCCGAGTCGGGCAACAATGCGATCTTAGGGTAGTAAGAAGGTTTAACCCTTCCCCTCATATAGACGCTTTCTGACGCCTCTGCAGCCGACGGCTTTTTGAAAAACATAGTGACAAAAGAAGAAATTTCTCCTTTTAGCCACAATGTTTTCCACTTTGTGTCATAGATTATCCATTTAGTTATGGAGATTTTCTATGTTTTGACAAAATACGTTCAAAGTCGTCTGCTGCAGAATTGTCGTATGAGGGAAAGGGTTAACATGAAGTGTGTAAACATGTCTTTGTAGTTTGCAATGATAACACTATCTCACTAACAGACACATTTTAACGCATTTGCAACGGGCAGATATCTTTGTCGTTTGATTGTATTTGTTTTATCCACAAGTGCCAGTCTGGTTTAAAGTCTAAAAATAACATTTTGACTATAAATTGACAAGGTACATTACATGTAAATTACAGCCATTGCGATCAGATAAATTTGGCCGGTGAAAAGGAGATGTACCTTGTCAATATACATGTATAGTCAAATGCTATTTTTAGATTTTAAACGAGACTGGCACCTGTAGTTTTATCGGGGCCGCTTTCAACATTATTTTAGTTTTGCCACGGTGACAGTTCACTTATTCATGATCAGCGGGTACATGTATACACAAACCAGCACTAGGCTAGGAAATGTGCCTTGTGCAAGGAACTCTACCAATGCCTGCCTGCCGCGACTCGGGATCGAGCCCGGGACGCCCGGTACTGAATCCCTGACGCTAACCAATCAGTCACGGCGGATTTCTCGAAAGCCGAGCCCCGGTAGCTCAGTCGGTAGCGACGCGGGCTGTTAATTTAGGGGTTGTGAGTTCGAACCCCAGCTCGTCCAACATTCTTTCCGGCGTGTGGCAAAAGTCACTGAGACAAGCGTCCTTCGTCTTTTCACCAATGGGCTAACAGTCTATGTGGAAAAGCAGCCAGTTTCTTGGAAAGGAAGTTGTGTGGAGGACTGGTGTGAGCAAACCAGAAAACATATGAGTTGGTGAACTGGTCGCCGTGATATGACTGAAAAATTGTTGAAAACGGCGTAAAACCCCAGTCAATCGAAATATTCAATAAGATACACTTTCGACATTTTTAATCAGTTTTTTCCAAAATCGTCTGCTGCGAATTTGTTTTTTGTTCTTAACCCCTTTCCCTCATATAGACGCTTTATAACGCCTCTAGAGCAGACAGCTTTTTTGAAAACATAGTGACAAAAGAAGAAATTGCTCAAAACGAGCAATTTCTCCTTTTGACACAATGTTTTCCACTTTTAATCATAGGTTATCCATTCAATTATAGAGATTTTCCATTTTTTTTTACAAAATATGTTCAAAGTCGTCTGCTGCAGAATTGTCGTTAATTGTTTACCCCTGTTTGATCTTAATTAAAACGACTGAAATCCAGATGGCACGAAAAAAAAAAAAAAAAATATATCGAATTCGCCCAAAATGTTATTCTTTATGTTATCAAAGTAAAACCAGGGTAGAAAATGTATCGTTTTTTATCAATAAAGTGAACTTGAGTCGTTTTCAATTGTCCCGATGAAGGGGTTTCCTATTAAAAAATACTTACCCCGTTACTGACAGGGTAGAATTTGCGATGGAAAAAGTATCGAAAACAAGAACATCTCACCGATTAAAGGGGTATGTAATATGTCAGTTATCATATTTTAATGCCCCAAATACAAAAATAACACTTATTTTCTTAAAATTGGAAATTTCGACAGTTGGGTATCTGGAGTTCAGTCGCTTGAAATATTAACTTGTTCCCCAATGTATATAATGTAACCAGTAACTGGGTGTATAAAGTGTAACATAGTCGAACACTCCTATACTCCTATACCCGCACTCCAATAATAGACTCGCCTGACCCTTTTCGTCCCCGTCCGCGGGACACTTAGAAGAATTAATGATGTAATGTATGATGGGAAAGCTGGAAATGTAACCCCTCTTATAGTATTTGTGCACATTGAAATGTCAGTGTCACGTAACTAGTATAGGTCAGTCAAAAACTACAATATATATTAACTGACCGCGTCATTAATCATTTCCCGCATTCATTAGCTTTCTAACGTCTCTGTAGTATATGAAAACATTATGGCAAAAGGAGAAATTGCTCATGATGAGCAAGTTCTCCCTTTTGCCACGATGTTTTCAACTCTATTCAATAGTTTAACATACATACATGGAGAGTTTCCGTGTTTTTTTATGTTTTCAAAGTTATCTGGCTGTAGATTTGTTGTATGAGGGAAAGGGTTTCACGGATAGATAATTGTACTATGAGATAAATTTATATGACACGTCTTCTATATTTGGTTAAAATGTTAAAACCCTTTACTATACACCACTAGTGGATTCGCCTTTACTCTACTCTACTCTAGTCGGATAATCAATCAATCAATCAATAAATCAATCAATCAATCAATCAATTAATCAATCAGTCAGTCAGTCAGTGAATTGATCGATCGATCGATCAATCAATTAATCAGCCAATTAATCAATCAATCAGTCAGTCAGTGAATTGATTGATCAATCGATCGATCAATCAATCAATCAATCAATCAAGCAATCAATCAATCAATCAATCATTCAATCAATCAATCTACCAATGTAGCAATAAATCAATCATTCAATCAATTAATTTCTCTATCAATTCACTGTATTGTTAGGCATAAAGCACCAAATGTTTCGAAATTCAGAAAATGTAAAATTGATAAAAAATGAAAACAATGAACTTCAGAGTTAGAACATTTATCTCCTATTGATTATGTTTTGTTTAACCCCTTTCCCTCATACGGCAATTCTGCAGAAGACGGCTTTCAACATATTATGTCAACAAAGTAGAAAATCTCTATAATTGAATGGATAACCTATGACCAAAAGTGGAAAAAAACATTGTGGCAAAAGGAGAAATCGCTCGTTTTGAGCAATTTCTTCTTTTGTCACTTTGTTTTTTCAAAAACAGTCTGCTGCAAAGGCGTCAGAAAGCGTCTATATGAGGGAAAGGGTTAACCGTAATGTTTTATTATTTAGGTATATTCATTTAGGTATTTTATTTAGGTAAGGGTAGACAAAGGAGGGGACCTCAGTGCTAAGCATGCTAATTACAATGTATCTATACACCGGGACAGGTAAACAATGATCTTAAAATATATCGGTATCGTCAATAAATATAAATAAATAAATGGGGCTTTTTTTTTATATTTTAGGTTAAGGTTTTTGTTAAACCTGAATATAAATAAAGGTAAACTTTAGTACAATGGGGCTTTCTTTTTTTTTTGTAAGCGTGAGGTTTTTGTTAAACCTGAAAACTAAATATATATACATCTATTGTTGAAGTAAAATAGCTCATGATGAATAGTCGGACGAAGCAGGTGATACTATAGGCGCATGCGTGGACTCGTCCAACAATTCTTTATTTGCACAAACGTGAAGACATACTTTAACCCTTTCCCTCATATAGATGCTTTCTGACGCCTCTGCAGCAGACGGCTATTTGAAAACATAGTGACAAAAGAAGAAATTGCACAAAACGTGCAATTTCTCCTTTTTGCCACAATGTTTTTCCACTTTTTGTCGTAATAGGTTATCCATTTAGTTATAGAGATTTTCTATTTTTTTTTGACAAAATATGTTTTTAAAGTCGTCTGCTGCAGAATTGTCGTATGAGGGGAAAGGGTTAACTCGGCCAAATAACTCCAAACCCTTATATTAACAAGTACCCAAATCGATATTTAGAGTTAAGTCAGACTATAAACATGAAGTGTACACACGTACCTAGAGATGTTTTTTTTTTCTTTCTTGTTTTGATCTAGGAATTGAATGAAACTA